>JAZKJV010006247.1:600000-848112 GCA_037367405.1 Ottelia alismoides | reverse complement strand
TAATCAAACCCCCAATTCACCTACACAATGCTGAGCTGATGATCGTGAAGGTTCAGTCATTTATCTTGTCAATTTTATTTAGGTGATAATTCGATCTAGCAGGGTGATTAAGCGAGTTGTTAGGTACCCGATGCTCTCAAGAGATTGGCCCAATCCCAAAGCTAGATCTTTTCCAGCAGTAAAAGTTGTGGACCATTTACCGGCTACCCGATCAACTCTCTCTATTAAGGATATCGCGACCCGCTTTACCGGAGATCGGAGTGATCCTCACTGGAGAATGACTAACCCTAAGACTAGCAGTCTAACGAGAGTTCAGTTATGGCTTTAGCCTGGTGTGCAGGTCACACTCTCGGGCAAGCAAACCAAACAATGAGGGGATGACTCTCCCAAGATAGATTTTTAAGTGAAGTGTCTTTTAGGATAATGTTTGTTTAGCAGTCCCAATTTTATGGTTATCTCTTTTTAGGGTATTTTTCAATAATCAAACAAACGCCTAATGAATTTTTCAATCTCCTAATTATTTAAAGTCCAAAAACGGGGGGAGAAGTCGAAAAAGCTGATGCACGATCAACACTATGATGCATGCAAAGTCAGAAATGTGAACCTGTCTCTAGCACTCTACATGCTGGGTGATCTACGCATAAATAAAAGACAGAATTTAAACTAATATAAATGATGCAAGAAGGAAACGTCCTTAGATGAGCAGTTTCTAAGATCGCGAAGAACAATAATTAACTGACTAGAGAGAGAGGTCGGGTTCGATCTCTGATGCCGATCGGTGTCTGCCACAACGGATCCTGCACGCACTGTATACAACCTCTAGCGGCACGTGACCTCTCAATCAATCAGGTTAACTTTTTATTATGATTTTTATTAAGGTCCAATTATGAATCTATAGGTGCAGAAAAATATTAGGGATTGGGCCTTAGTCACTTACATCGCAATCATAGAAATTCCTAAATCTAGGGGCCAAATTCTTCAAGAATCAAAGAAAATAAAAGGCAAAAAAAAATAAAATCGATGAAAAACTACGGTGAGGTTCCCCGAGCACACCGATGCTCAGCGAAACAAACCCTGATATGCCAAGTCCAGATAAAGTCTGAGTGTCCCTGTGTTATTACAACAATAATAGAGAGTTTATTGAAAAGAAACTAGATATGCTAGTCTATCAATTATAACTATCTCTGCTACAGCTCCTACTCCTCCACAGATGCGGTCCTCCTCCAAAGCGTCCTCGGGTGGTCCCTCGCACAAAAAGAGAAACAGAAATTGGTCAGAACACAATTATAAAAGATAGATATCAAAATAAATCAAAAGGCCGAAAATCGACTACTAAGCTGTGCTCCCCAGCAACGGTGCCATTGATGAATACTCATTCATCACTCTTTATTCTTATATTTTAGCTACAAAAACCTTTGCAAATGCATGTATATAGTTGTAAATATAAATAATTACCAAAAGCATGCATTGTGTAAAAAGTAATAATTAGCATGTTTTTGTGCAAAAAAAAAGAATAAAGATTAAAAAGAAAAAGAGGGAAATATTTAGAATAAATATTGAGCAACCTAACCCAAGGGAGGGCTCAGCATGGGCCTGACCGCATAAAAGCCAAAGTAGAGGGAGATAGGGGCTCATGTGTGTAAATATATATGTAAATAAAATAAAATATTTTCCTCCCAAAAGAAACCAAAATTGGCTTGTAAATATTTGTATATATTTATAAATATAAAATCAAGATAAAAATAGAAAAATTAAAAAGAAAACCAAAAACATCACTCATGTACATAGTCACCATGTATATAGTCCATTCATCTTATATTTATTTAGCCTTGTAAATAAATAAAATTAATTTCCAAAAATCTTGTACATATTCTATGTCTTATGGCGTAAATAAATAAAATAAATTAAAGCAAAATAAAAACAAAATAAAAATAACAAAATTAAAAACCCAAAAATATATTGTAAATATACCATGTATATATATGTACATATCTATTTATTTCACCTATGTATAAAAATAATAAAAATAAAATAAAAATATCTTTTTATTCCTTATTTTATGATATAAATAAATAAAATATAAAATGGGAATAAAAATGTATAAAAATAACAAATTAAAAATCAAAATTAAAAAACCCTATATTGTACACATACCTATATATACCTATATAATGTAAATACCTTATTTTTACTTTGAAATTTAATTAAAAATCACTAAAAAATAGAAAAAATTAAAATAAAAATATTTCATGTTTTGACTTTTTAATAATTCGGCCATTAGCTATTTTTAATTTAATTTTCAAATATCTGCCACCGCGGCCGCTTCCCATTGGTCCAGGGGGATTGTTGACCGCCCGGTCAACTCCCCCCCAGGACCACCTTGCACGGGTTTTAGGCGGGTGACCCAATTTCTCCCGATTATTGCGCCTAAACCCGAACACCATTCTCCTAAACCCCGGGTCCGTGTCGATCCCAGTACATCCGACATCCTCGCCGGAGCCCCCGACTCCGGATCCGCGCATTCCATTGCTCTACCCGCTCTCATCTTCCCGGACCCTCCACCGTATAAAGCTCGAGCTCCGCCACTCCATTTCCCATCTTTGGCTCATTCGCTCCACCCCTAGTGACCTCCAGTGCTCGAGTGAGAGTGACAGCTCACTCCAGGTGCTGTCGCAGCGAGGAGAGGGGCAGGGAACCACTGATTTGGCGGTGTGCTCCGACGTGCTCCGCCCAGAGCAGGAGCCCGAGCCTCGGAGGTCGACGCTCCTCGAGGCAAGGACCGAGAGCTGCACAAGCTCCTTCCCAGTCGATTCCTCCACCCAGGTAGACCCAGTTCCTTTTTCTTTTCTCTAATTTCCGATTATCCCCAATTCGCGCCGCCGTCGTTTCTCGCTGATTCCGACCATCCCACTATTCCGTTCGACCATCGGAATCTACCATCGCCTCCGCCTTCCTCCCGCACATTCTCTGCACTCCCATTCAACCCAGCTCGCACAGGAGCTGGGGTTCGAGCTCCTCCGTCCATCCCCTTGCCGGAGCTCGCCCGCACCGATTCCCCGACCACCTTCACCACGTCTAACGGGGTTGAGGCACTTTGCCCTCGACCCGCGAGTCTTCTGGACCTATTTTGCAGGTACTACGAGGGCCATCTGAGGTCCTCCGACTCGAGCCAGGAGACGCTTCTCCGCCGGAGCTGACCGGGCTCCCTAGAGATCCGTCGCTTCATCGGAGAGTCCCATTTGACGCGGAGGCCCCCGACGATTCTTCCCCGATCACCAGAGCCCCGCGAGGAGGTCAGGAGCGTGCGCTTTGGGCCGACGAACTTCGCCGGCAGATAGTTCTTCCAAGACCTTCGTCCACCGTTCGATCGGCCTCCCGCTCCAGTTTCCATCCGAGCCATCCATCCCAGGAGCAGCAGCGACCGCACGATCCTTGGAGAGGCGATCTGGACCGTCCGATGGCCGAGGCTTAGCAGCGACGCATCTCCACCGCCAGATCTAGCACGTGGCGAGGCCCCGACCGTTTGATCCACCTGAGGGCTTCCTTCGTTGGGCGCCACCCGCATCGCAGCCGTCCATTCACCACGTGGCACCCATCCAGCCGTCCTCATTAATAAAGGGTAATTTACCCTTAGGCCCTTCCTTTTACTTTATTTCACGTTTAGTCTTGTAAATATATAGTTTAGCTGTTTAGTTTTTGGTACAATTGCATCGTGGACCCTGTGCTTTATTTCATTCGCATTTATGCCCCTGTGCATGGTGTAGCACGTGCATCGACACGTGCTTTGTTGGGCTATTTGCACTTTGTTCCCTGTAGTTCTGGTTTGTTCTGAAATGAATGAAAACTTTTAGGTAATTGCTTTTATACCCCTGTGCGTGAATTAATAGTGCATGTGCGTTTATTCGTGGGTTAATTGCAAAACTAGCCCTCGGACTTTTGGTACCTATTACCAAATAGTCCTAGGACTTAGTTTTCGTTACATTTAGGTCCCTGAGTGCCCCAGGCACGCGCGACGTGCGTGTTATCCTGGGTATTTTGCACCGGACCCCCCAGAACTCTTGGTATTTGCACTCAGGTCCCTGTGTACAGTACCTACTTCTTATTTTTGAATAAAATAGCAAACCAACTCCAAATCCAACGAAAATTGGACACATGGCTCCTGCCATAGTGTAAAAGTTTCTAGAATTTTTGGAGACATTTTTGTTTTAATTTGATATTTTTAAAAATTCAAAAACATCAATTTTTGTTACTGTCTGATTTTAAAATTCACAAAAAATATTAAAACTCATCTAAAAATCACAAAAAAATTAGCTGCTGTTGCTTTTAGTGTGCTTGATTTTCTAGCCAATTTTGGCTATTTTTTTATTATATAAAACTCATAAAAATTGAAAAACACCTAAACACTCCTAAAAATTATAATAAATAAACTAAAAACCCAAAAATAATAATTTCGGTGCTCAAATTTTCCTTGTTTCTTTCTCTATATAGGAAAATTACGTCCAGGCTTATTGGGGAATTCTAGATATTTTATCTAGGTCCCTTAAGCTCGGCTGGACAGTACCTTCATTTTCTTGCACTGTTTTATTTTTAGAAAATTAAATAAAAATCAAAAAAATCCCAAAAAGTCACTAAAAACAGTAAAAATCATAAAACACACAAAAACATTTTTATTTGAATTTTTGTTTGATTTTTAGTGCATTAAATAAATAGTTGAATTGCCTTGTTTTATTGTTTTCCTTATTTTCTTAATTAACCAAAAATCCAAAAAAAATATAAAAAGAATTAAAAACCACCAAAAATACCTGTTTATTTTCTTTTATTTTCTTTTTGACTACTTCGTAGGCCGCAAGGCCATTTCGTGCTCCTTGTGTTCGACCCTGGTCACTATACCAGGTTAATAAAATAGCAAGATCGCTATTGATTTCGAGTTGATTTTATTCTTTTATTGGTGGTCTCTTTTTCTTGATTGACACACCCGGGCGATTGAGGTCGCGATGACCATTTAGTACCTTTACCTTAGTCGCTTGGCTCGTCATCAGAATGGTGTCGTTGCCGGGGAGCACGGCTTAGTAGTTTTCGTTTTATTTTCATTTTCTTTTTCGCGTCTTTCCGCGACTCTTTCAGAGTCCGTGGCTTTTCGCGGCTTTTTGTTTTTATTTTATTTTTGCTTTGTTTTGTTTTATTTTATTTTATTTTCTTTTATTTTTGTTTTTGTTTTTGAGTGTTTCTTTTATTTGGCATTTTTGCACATATACCCTATTTTATTTTCTTATTATTATTTGATTATTTTTGTTGGACTGACCACTTGTCTCCTTTCTTGCGAGGGGCCCGAGGACCGAGGCAACTGATTTCGAGAAGCCGACGCAACAGAGGAACTTGGAGGCGGCTCCCTTCTGCACGGAGTCGCAGGAGAGCGTGAGAGAGAGGACGAGCGGGCGAGGATTAGAGTAGGATTAGTTTAGATTTTTTATTATTCATTTGATTATTATTGTAATAATACAGGGACAGACTCTTGGACTTGGACTTTGCTTGACTAGCGGGTCTGTTTCGCCGAGCACCGGTGTGCTCGAGGGACCCTTAGGTTTTTCGCGGTTTTTTCTCGCGGTTTTGGTTTTCTTGCTGCCTTTTACGGTTTTACGCGGTTTTTATCGAGCCCCTAGACTTAGGATTTTCTGCTTGATTGTGCCGTAATTAGTAGGGTCCCCACACCTAATTGCTTGCATGTTCCTATAGTGCGATTAATTGGACCTACTAATAATTGATTAATAAAAAAAACTGACTCATCCCTTCGTAGCCTACGTACCGTAGGCTGCCCTGCCAAGCGTTGCTCCTGAACCCGATGTGTCGGGAGGAGGAGGGGTAGACCAAGACCGGACCTTTGCTTGAAGGATCGGTGACCAGTTAGACGGTTCTTCGAGTAGACTTGCTTGTTTAGGACTCGGTTTTCACCACTGCACCATATAGGTAGTTTATTTTCTGTCTTTACATTTCTGCGCGGATCACTTGCATGTAGAGTGCTGGAGGAAGGTACGCATTTCTATCTCTGCATGCATCATTGATTTCTTCGCGCATCGGCTTTTCGACTTCTCCCCTTATTTTTGATTAAATAACCAGGAGAACCAAAAAATTCGTTAGGCCTTTGTTTTTATTGAAAAATATTAAAAAGAAAAACCATAAAATTGGGACTGTTTAAGCTATTGACCATAAAAAACACTTGACTTAAAAATTTTTGTCTTGGGGAGAGCAACCCCCTCATTGTTTGGTTTGATTGCGCGAGAGAGTGACCCGTTCACTAGGTAGAGCCCTCCGGTGTTATTCCTGACTGACTACCGACTCTTCCATGCGGTCCAGTCGGTTGGGGTAGCATCGGGTATCCCAACATGTCACGTAAGCGCTCTGATAGATTGTTTGTTCACCTAATAAAATTTGACAAGATATTTTGACCGAGCCTTTACGGTCTTCAGCTCGCGTTGCGTTGGTGAACAGAGGGTTTGGTTGCCGATCATAGTTTCTCCAGATCTCATCCGCCTTACTGGTCAGATCACGATGATGGGTAGACGATCTCTTAAGCAGCCTTTGGCTGCACCGCTTTCGGGCACATCTACCCATTCATCTAGGTTGTCCCGCGAGAGCCGAGACCAGCTCTCCGAGCCCGAGTATGATTCCGCCCTGTTCCCCTCGACCCCCTTCTTTCGGTTCTGAGAGACATGAGCCAGAGGAGAGATTAGCAGACTTATCAGCACCTGAGTTTGGCTCATTTGATTTTGGCAGATGTCATGACCGGTAGTTCTGAGGATCGCACCAGAGGAGAGCATTTCGTATTGGACCAGGGTGCGATCAACTCCACCCTGATCGCCTCACTAGAGACCGTTCAGCAGCAGTTGAGGGATCAGGGAGCATTCATGCTTGACATGAGGAGAAAGATGGAGCAGATGCGAGCAGAGCGAGAACAGAGGAGAGATGGGCCGAGGATCCCAGAGGATGCTGACGCAGCCGCAGTCGCGGCAGGAGTACCACCGAGACCGATGCGGGAGTTACACAACCCCGGATCGACGCTGACGCACCATTGGGTTGTACTTCCAGCCATCGTGGGGACTTCAAGTTCCCCCCGAACACTTTGCAGTTACTCCCCTGCTTCCACGGACTCGCTACTGAGGAGCCCCATCTCCACCTCCAGGAGTTTCTCATGATCTGCAGTACTGTCCACGATCGTCAGGTGGACCAGGATACTATTCAGATGATTGCCTTCCCTTTTCCTTGGCCGACAGAGCAGCCACCTGGATGAAGCACTTGGGGAAGTTTGTTTACACCTGGGAGCAACTCCGCACTGAGTACTTGAACAAGTACTATCCACTCGGGCGGACCAATGCAGCGAGAGCCCTCATCAGCAACTTCTCCATGCTCCCCAACGAGCAATTTCATGAGGCATGGGAGAGGTTTCGTGAGCTGACTGACCGATGCCCGCACCACGACATTTCGAAGCCCAACCTTGTGCAGAGCTTTTTCAGCGGGCTGACACCAGAGCTCCAGGGCTTGGTGAATGCTTCTTGTGGCGGGTCTTACTTCACCAAGGATCACGACCAGGTCTGGGCCATCTACAAGGAGATGGCCGAGAACTACATGGTGATGTCCCAGACCAGGTTGTATACTCAGGGTAGACCCCAGCAGCAGCCAGGACACGTGAAGTGCCAGAGGATAGCACGGGTCGACGCCGGTCCATCCAGTTCATCCGCAGTAGCAGCAGCACAGGCAGAGTCATCCGCTGCAGATATGGGAATCATTAGTGAGAAGTTGGATCGGATGGAGCTGATCGAGAAGAAGTAGTGCTAGTGCATCACTCAAATGGAGCAGATGGAACAGACTTTGAGCGACATGAAGACCCAGCTCATGTGTCTCCAGGAGGCACAGACAGCTCCGCAGCCCGTCTTCAGTCGCGAGGCGATACCGGCGGCAGCAACAGCTTGTTCCAGCGCTCCAGCTCACACCAGCAGCCTAGACAGGTTCACCTTGTATAGGCGGAGTCGTACTAGCAGCAGCAGCCTCTTACCAGTCACCACCATCTCCAGACATGCAGATGATGGTATACCAGCCGGATCAGCCTCTGGCAGTACTCCCGCCAGCCCAGTACGATGCAGAGCCGTTGATGGATGTCAACGGGATTTGGTATGACCGTCCTCAGCCTGGGATCCGATGAGACCATCCCGGATTCAGGTGGGGGAATGGAGGGACCCAGCCCCAGCAGCAGTCATCCGGTCAGGGAGGGCAGTACAACCAGCAGAGAGATCACCAACAGCAGCAGCCCCCAGCCTATCAGTCACAGCAGCAGTCATCCTTCATTCCTCGTCCCTATTAGCAGGGACAGTCTTGGAGGCGAGAGCAGCCTCACCAGCCACACCAGCAGCAGCACCCTTCCTCTTACCCTCTCAGCAGCAGCAGCACCAGTTCCAGCAGCCTCATTACCAGAGAGGCTACCCGTCGGGCTCTCATGGTCCTCCATACGAGAGCCCCGCCTTGGACGACATAGCCCGCCTCCTCACGGACCAGCAGGCTACTTTCAGATGGGAGATGGATGAGTTCCACCAGGAGATGCGGGACATTGTGAGAGGGAAGGCCGCCATTCCTGCCCAGATAGAGCCGAATCCCAACAGCCTGAAGCGGAAGTCTGAGCAGGTAGTTTACACTGAGCATGCCACTCCTAGTGATCGTTTGATGATATGTCTTCAGATCTGTTTTGATGCTGATTTTGCCACACTTAGGAGCGGTAGGGCACTAGCAGGCGGTGCCTCATCTTAGCGACGGCACGAGTATACATCCAGGGCGCCAGATGAGGAGGAGGAGAGCGGTACTGAGGCCTCTCATGATGATGACGGTGGTACTGATGCCACCAAGGATGCTGATCCCCAGGCGGTGCTGAGGCCGCCACTTCACCAGTTCGAGGAGGTGGTACTGAAGCCACCCGAGATGCCGAGCCAGCACGCGGTACTGAGTCCGCGAGACGTCCAGTAGAGCCAGCCCGTGGTGGTACTGAGGCCATCGGTGTTCATTCTGAGAGAGTTGTTGTCTTTCCTCATTCTGATGTACCTCCGAACAATGTTGTGAATAAAGGAAAAGGTTTAGTTTACTCTGGTCCCACTGTGGTGCTTGATGTATGTGCGGATCCGGCCGTCGAACCTTCTAGACCTATTCCTAGTCCTTCATCTGAGAAGGACCCTGTGGTCCCCTTCCCTAGAGCCCTTCTGATGGGGAAGGGGAAGAAAAAAGAAAAAGATCCAAAAAAGAGAGAGCAGGAGGAGTTTAGCCAGAGCATGATTGACCGGTTCCATATACAGCTGACCCTTCAGGAGGCTTTGCAGCACATCCCCCTTCTTCAGCGTTCTTTGAGAGATAGGACTACAGTCAGGATGAGGAGGAGGAACCACCATTCAGAGATTCATGTGCTGACGAAAGCCACGTGTTTCGCGATCCAGAACCGTCTGCCGGCCAAGAGGCCAGATTCAGGAGCCCCATATGTCAGATGTCACATTAGTTAGCAGAGGTTCGACCGGACTCTATTGGATAGCGGATCGTCTATCAACCTCCTTCCGGCAGCCCTTCTCGACCGCTTCAAGTTGGGCACTCTTAGACAGAGCAGGACAGTCCTTCAGTTTGCTGATCGATCTGTCAAGAGGCCGAAGGGGTTGTTGCGAGACGTTTGTCGTCACTATTCAGGGCCTGCAATTCCCCATGGACTTCATAGTGTTGGACATGGAGATCCCTGATTCAGTGGCCGATACCCCCATCATCCTCGATCGTCCATTCTTGGCCACAACTAAGGCGGTGACTGACCGTGATAGTGGGAAGGTATACTTTCGCGTCGAGGGCGAGAGTGTACAAATAGAGACGGTCGAGGACTACAGAGCCAGAGACAGAGCATGCTCAGAGACCAGTACAGATACAGAGCAGCTGACAGATGCCGGGTTAGACATCCACCAGGACTGTGATTTTGTGATCACAGACGATGAGGCAGCATGGGCAGACCCTGCAACACATGCCATCCTCTCATTTCCAGACACCGCTGAGGCCGAGGTGATAGCAGAGGAGAGCTTGGAGAGCACAGCCCTGATCCAGGATACTTCAGTGGCAGCAGAGCCGGTTCTCGACCGTGACACGATTTCTAGCGATGGTGGTACTGAGGCCACCTTGTGTGACGGTGGTACTGATGCCACCTTGTTTGATGCAGATCCCTCAGATGCAGAGTCTGATTGGGCAGATTGCGAGGATTACATGCCATACCTGAGTCCACAGATCCTACAGTTGAGGAGGAGGTAGATGCCGAGCAGATCAGAGACAATTCAGTTGAGCAGCCTTCTCCAGATCCAGTTTGCGAGAGTTCGTTTTCATTCTCCCAGGCAGACTTGGCAGCATACACGCATCTTCTTCCGAAGCCAGATTTGCCAGCACCCAGCTGTCCAGAGCTGAAGCCGCTCCCTACTTCGCCGAAGTATCGATTCCTTGCGGGCAAGCCTGAGATGTACCCAGTCATCATCTCCGCCGATCTGACTGGAGAGCAAGAATCCCGTTTGATGGGGGTTTTTGAAAAGAACCGCAAGGCAATCGGATGGAGCGTAGCAGATCTCATGGATTAGTCCAGCGTTGTGCTCCCACCATATCTATCTCGAGGAGGGGGCGAAGCCGTCGCGTGAGTTCCAGCGGCGGCTGAACCCCAACCTGAGAGAGGTCGTCATGAAGGAAATCTCAAAATGGTGGAGCGCAGATTTTATTTATCCCATTTCCGACTCCAAGTGGGTCAGCCCCTTTGCATGTGGTGCCCAAGAAGACGGGCATCACGACTGTGATCAGTGAGTCGGGAGAGGAGATTGCTACACGATTACCCACCTCTTGGCGGGTCTGTGTTGACTACAGGAGACTCAACCAGGCCACCAAGAAGGACCATTTCCCCCTGCCTTTTATTGATCAGATCATTGAGAGACTGGCAGGGAAGAGCCATTACTGTTTCCTGGATGGGTACTCGGGCTACAACCAGGTGGCCATCGCTCCTGAGGATCAGGAGAAGACCACATTTACATGTTCCTTCGGTACATATTCCTTTCGACGCATGCCATTTGGGCTATGCAATGCCCCTGCGACTTTTCAGAGATGCATGCTGTCGATCTTTTTCGGACATGGTAGGGGAGTGTTTGGAGGTCTTCACGGACGATTTCTCGGTCTAAGGCGACGTATTCGACTCCTGTCTTGACTGCCTAGACCAGGTACTCCAGCGATGTATAGAGGTCCATTGGTGCTTTCTTGGGAGAAGAGTCACTTCATGGTGACTCAAGGGACGGTGCTTGGCCATATCATCTCCAACAAGGGCATGGAGGTTGATCCGGCCAAGGTTGATGTCATTAGAAAACTCGCACCGCCGTCCCAATTTGAGGCAGCTACGGTCATTCCTGGGGGCACGTTGGTTTTCTATCGGAGATTCATTCATGATTTCAGCAAGATTGCCCGGCCGTTGACTGACCTCTTGATGAAAGACACCGAGTTCCTTGTCGATGACAAGTGTCTTTCGTCCTTTGCGACTCTCCAGCAGTGTGTGATTGAGGCTCCTGTTCTCCAGCCACCTGATTGGTCTCTCCCATTCGAGATCATGACGGATGCCTCCGATTTTGCCGTAGGGGCCGTACTGGGATAGAGGAGGGATGGAGTCCCCTTTGCTATCCACTACGCTAGCCGCACCTTGGATTCTGCCCAGCGGAATTACACGGTCACAGAGAAGGAGATGCTAGCCGTAGTGTTAACCCTAGATAAGTTTCGATCTTATATCATTGGATCTAGAGTGACCTTGTACACTGATCACACCGCCATCCGATACCTCATGGCAAAGAAGGATGCCAAGGCCAGACTTACTAGATGGATCCTTCTACTCCAGGAGTTCGACATTGAGATCAAGGATAAGCCTGGAGTCAAGAATGTGGTGGCGGATCACCTCTCCCGTATAGAGCAGCCTGAGGAGTCTGAGCAGATTGATTCCCATTTGCGAGACCTTCCCAGATGAGGTGATCCTTGCTATCGCCTCACTCCCGTGGTATGCCGATATTGTGAACTTTATCGTTGTTGGGAAAGTCCCACAAGATTGGCCCAGGCAGAGGCTTGAGACCTTCCTTGCGAAGGCCAAGTCCTACCACTGGGAGGATCCCATCCATTACCACGAAGGAGGGGATAGCGTCTGGCGTCGGTGCATTCCTCAGGAGGAGCACCATAGCGTCCTCACTTACTGCCACAAGCTTGAGGCAGGAGGACATCATTCTGGGAGGACAACGACACAGAAAGTGCTCCAATCCGGCTTGTGGTGGCCTACCCTCTTCAAGGACTCTGATGAGTTCGTGAAGAGGTGTACTGACTGCCAGAAGATGGGCACTTGTGGACAGCGTGATATGATGCCGATGCAGCCCATTCACTTCTGTGAGGTTTTTGACGCATGGGGCATCGATTTCATGGGTCCATTCCCTAAGAGTCAGGGATTTGAGTACATTCTGTTGGCCGTTGATTATGTTAGTCGTTGGGTTGAGGCTATCCCCGCCCGAGCCGCTGATGCGAGGACAGTTTGCAGATTTTTGAGAAGCACATCATCACGCGGTTCGGGGTTCCTCGAGTTTTGATTTCAGATGGGGGGTCTCATTTCATCAACGACCAGGTGAAGGCCCTTGCTAGAGAGTTCGGTATAGACCATCATGTTGCTACACCCTTACCATCCACAGACGAATGGTCTAGCCGAGGTGCCGAACAGGGAGATCAAGACTATATTGCAGAAAGTCATCCGCCCTGACTGAAAGGATTGTCACAGCTTTTGGACTCGGTCTTGTGGGCATATAGGACGTCTTTCAAGACACCACTGGGCACATCTCCCTTTCGCCTCGTATATGGCAAGCCGTGCCATTTACCTGTTGAGCTGAGGCACATGTCACTTTGGGCAGTTACAGAGATTCTTATGGATCCAGATGGTGTAGGAGACCAAAGGAGGGCAGAGTTAGCAGCCTTGGAGGAGTTGAGAGATACCGCCTTCTCAAACAGCCTACAGTATAAGGAAAGAGTAAAGGAGTGGCATGATTCTCACATCAGCCACAAGCATTTTGAGCCTGGTCAGAGAGTATGGCTGTTTGATGCGAGGCTTCGTTTATTTCCAGGGAAGCTACAGAGCAAGTGGAAGGGACCCTACTTGGTGAGAAAGGTACACGACAACGGTGGCATTGATATATCCGAGTTGTCTTCTAAGAGTACCTTCGAGTGAACGGCCAGCGGCTCAAGCCATTTCTAGATCATGAGCTGCGGGTCGTTGATCTTGCCCCAATCATTTTGCGTGAGATGTGGTCGTTGAATCACATCTAATGCATCTCACGCCTGAGTTTCACTGACCTTCCGCCATGTATAGATCCAGATGTCTATATCACTACATTCTTTAGTCCCACATCCATTTCTTCATCTTTTGATTATGCTATACTTAGGGTGCACTTTACCCTAAGTATAGGGGGGATGTAGGACCTTCGGGTATTTTCTTTTGTTTCTTTCTGCCCCTATTTTTGCTGCCTATACTTAGGGATATTTTACCCTAAGTATGGGGGGGGGGGTAGACCCTGTATATTCTCCACTCGATTTTCCATTAGTATACAGCCTGCTATACTTAGGATTACTTGATCCTAAGTATAGGGGGAAAAGCCGAGAGTCTCTTGATATTCATTCGTCTTTGTATATAGCCTTCCTTTTCACTTCCTTATACCTAGCACGAGTTATGTCTTCTTCATCGCTCTTAACTCTGAGGACATCGTTCGAGCTAAGTATGGGGGGTGTGTATATATTTCATATATATTTTAGCCATAACTCGTACTTTGTGTGAGTGTGTAAATAAATAAAATGGCTAAAAACCCTAAAAATCACAAAATAAAAAATTTTTCATGTACATAGACATTCTTTTATTTGCACATAAATAGCTAGTGTACAAATTATTTTTGTAAAAATGATTTCAAAAATCTTTTGTGTAAATGGTTGTGTAAATATTTTCTTATCAAAATTATGTATATAGTACAAAATTTTTCCAAAATGTTTTGAAATCAAAAGTTTGCAAAAATCTTGTGTAAATATGTGTAAATACTTTTGCAAAACTTGCACTTCATGCATCATCCATTCATGATTCAAAACATTTTCAAAATATTTTGCATGTTTGTAAACTTTATGTAAATAGCATCTTTTGTACATATGTATATAGTTTTTCTGGATGATAGTTGACATTTAAACTAGCCTGGAATCAAATTGAGAAATGGAGCTTGATTAAGATCTTAATCCACCCAACTTCTAAGAGGAACCTTATAGGGCTTAGGTTTAAGGCTTTTCAGGTCCATGGTGACTTAATTCTTTGAGTCCACTAGGCTATGATCACATGTCATCTCATTGAGCCTAAGTAGAACACTTAACAACAACACATGACTCATATAGACAATGGCTTTACTTGGACACCAGCACTTTGCACCGAGCTCTCTACGGATGAGGTGGTGAGGAGGCGGTCTTCCTTGACTTGGGGTAGCAGATGAGGGTAGTACTTCTAGGCGGAACCTCTCTTCTTCTTTTAGTGAAGGAAGTGCGTCTCAACATGATCTGGTTGCCATGAGGTCTAACGACGGGAGTTGTGGGTTGCAATAAAGCTTCAAAAGAGGGATAGTCTACTGGCTCAAGAGGAAAAGCTCCTTGTATATATGCTGCACATGTATATGTTGTATAGATGCACTTGAAAAAAATGCAAAAAGAAAATAACTCCAAAAAAGTGGTGGGTCTGAGAGAAAATGATAATCCCACCGGAGTATGTATATAGAGTGCAATAAGCAAAGCTTGAGTTCATGATCCACCTTATGTAGCTTGCAGCAGGGAGACTTGGCTACACTGGTCAAGCTCCCAAGGGTACATGGCTACACTGGCCTTGACCCATTCTTTTCTTCCTCCTCTTCTTGAGCCGGTTGAACTTGAACTTAGAAGGGAATGCCCCGCTCCTCGAGGAAAGAGTGGCCAGATTGAGGTCATAGAGTTACCTTGTTGGGGAGGGTTGTCAAGTTGCCATTTCTGAGGTGGAGAGCTTAGACCTCACATTCACAGGACAAGAAAAGATTCATGGTCTTCAGGGTTTGTGATTGATGACTTGTTCTGACCTGGAGCATTGAGGAGTCTTGGTTATAGATTAGTGGAACTTAGAGGCTGTTGAGTTTAAAACTTAAGTCCAAATAAGGTTCCGACACATTAATAATCCAAAGATCTGATCGAGCTCCATACCTTAATTTAATGAAGGCAAGTTTAATAATCAGCCTTGATCCATGTACATTCTCTTTTTCTTTCTTTCTTTTTCACTTCTTTTTCAAATAAGTGTTTGCTAAGGGACTAGCAAAGTTAAGTATAGGGGGGTGATGAATACTCATTCATCACTCTTTATTCTTATATTTTAGCTACAAAAACCTTTGCAAATGCATGTATATAGTTGTAAATATAAATAATTACCAAAAGCATGCATTGTGTAAAAAGTAATAATTAGCATGTTTTTGTGCAAAAAAAAAGAATAAAGAATAAAAAGAAAAAGAGGGAAATATTTAGAATAAATATTGAGCAACCTAACCCAAGGGAGGGCTCAGCATGGGCCTGACCGCATAAAAGCCAAAGTAGAGGGAGATAGGGGCTCATGTGTATAAATATATATGTAAATAAAATAAAAATATTTTCCTCCCAAAAAGAAACCAAAATTGGCTTGTATATATTTGTATATATTTATAAATATAAAATCAAGATAAAAATAGAAAAATTAAAAAGAAACCCAAAAACATCACTCATGTACATAGTCACCATGTATATAGTCCATTCATCTTATATTTATTTAGCCGTGTAAATAAATAAAATTAATTTCCAAAAATCTTGTACATATTCTATGTCTTATGGTGTAAATAAATAAAATAAATTAAAACAAAAAAAACAAAATAAAAATAACAAAATTAAAAACCCAAAAATATATTGTAAATATACCACGTATATATATGTACATATCTATTTATTTCACCTATGTATAAAAATAATAAAAATAAAATAAAAATATCTTTTTATTCCTTATTTTATGATATAAATAAATAAAATATAAAATGGGAATAAAAATGTATAAAAAAAACAAATTAAAAATCAAAATTAAAAACCCTATATTGTACAAATACCTATATATAGCTATATAATGTAAATACCTTATTTTTACTTTGAAAAATTAATTAAAAATCACTAAAAAATATAATAAAATAAAATAAAAATATTTCATGTTTTGACTTTTTAATAATTTAGCCATTAGCTATTTTTAATTTAATTTTCAAATATCTACCACGCGGCCGCTTCCCATTGGTCCAGGGGGATTGTTGACCGCCCGGTCAACTCCCCCCCAGGACCACCTTGCACGGGTTTTAGGCGGGTGACCCGATTTCTCCCCGATTATTGCGCCTAAACCCGATCACCATTCTCCTAAACTCCGGGTCCATGTCGATCCCAGCACATCCGACATCCTCGCCGGAGCCCCCGCCTCGGGATCCGCGCATTCCATTGCCCTACCCGCTCTCATCTTCCCAGACCCTCCACCGTATAAAGCTCGAGCTCTGCCACCCCATTTCCCATCTTTGGCTCATTCGCTCCGCCCCCAGTGACCTCCAGTGCTCGAGTGAGAGTGACAGCTCGCTCCAGGTGCTGTCGCAGCGAGGAGAGGGGCAGGGAACCACTGATCCGGCGGTGTGCTCCGTCGTGCTCCGCCCAGAGCACGAGCTCGAGCCTCGGAGGTCGACGCTCCTCGAGGCAAGGACCGAGAGCTGCACAAGCTCCTTCCTAGTCGATTCCTCCACCCAGGTAGACCCAGTTCCTTTTTCTTTTCTCTAATTTCCGATTATCCCCAATTCGCGCCGCCGTCGTTTCTCGCTGATTCCGACCATCCCACTATTCCGTTCGACCATCGGAATCTACCATCACCTCCGCCTTCCTCCTGCGCACATTCTCCGCACTCCCATTCAACCCAACTCGCACAGGAGCTGGGGTTCGAGCTCCTCCGTCCATCCCCTCGCCGGAGCTCGCCCGCACCGATTCCCCGACCACCTTCACCACGTCTAACGGGGTCGAGGCACTTTGCCCTCGACCCGCGAGTCTTCTGGACCTAATTTGCAGGTACTACGAGGACCATCTGAGGTCCTCCGACTCGAGCCAGGAGCCGCTTCTCCGCCGGAGCTGACCGGGCTCCCTAAAGCTCTGTCGCTTCATCGGAGAGTCCCATTTGACGCGGAGGCCCCCGATGATTCTTCCCCGATCACCAGAGCCCCGCGAGGAGGTCAGGAGCGTGCGCTTTGGGCCGACGAACTTCGCCGGCAGACAGTTCTTCCAAGACCTTCGTCCACCGTTCGATCGACCTCCTGCTCCAGTTTCCATCTGAGCCATCCGTCCCAGGAGCAACAGCGACCACACGATCCTTGGAGAGGCGATCTGGACCGTCCGATGGCCGAGGCTTAGCAGCAACGCATCTCCACCGCCAGATCTAGCACGTGGTGAGGCCCCGACCGTCCGATCCACCGAGGGCTTCCTTCGTTGGGCGCCACCCGCATCGCAGCCGTCCATTCACCACGTGGCACCCATCCAGCCGTCCTCATTAATAAAGGGTAATTTACCCTTAGGCCCTTCTTTTTACTTTATTCCACGTTTAGTCTTGTAAATATATAGTTTAGCTGTTTAGTTTTTGGTACATTTGCATCGTGGACCCTATGCTTTATTTCATTCGCATTTATGCCCCTATGTGTGGTGTAGCATGTGCATCGACACGTGCTTTGTTGGGCTATTTGCACTTTGTTCCCTGTAGTTCTGGTTTGTTCTGAAATGAATAAAAACTTTTAGGTAATTACTTTTATACCCCTGTGCGTGAATTAATAGTGCATGTGCGTTTATTCGTGGGTTAATTGCAAACTAGCCCTCGGACTTTTGGTACCTGTTACCAAATAGTCCTAGGACTTAGTTTTTGTTACATTTAGGTCCCTGAGTGCCCCAGGCACACGCGACGTGCGTGTTTTCCTGGGTATTTTGCACCAAACCCCCCAGAACTCTTGGTATTTGCACTCAGGTCCCTGTGCACAGTAAATACTTCTTATTTTTCAATAAAATAGCAAACCAACTCCAACCAACGAAAATTGGACATATGGCTCCTGGCATAGTGTAAAATTTTCTGGAATTTTTGGAGACATTTTTGTTTTGATTTGATATTTTTAAAAATTCAAAAACATCAATTTTTGTTACTGTCTGATTTTAAAATTCACAAAAAATATTAAAACTCATCTAAAAATCACAAAAAATAGCAACTGTTGCTTTTAGTGTGCTTGATTTTCTAGCTAATTTTGGCTATTTTTCATTATATAAAACTCATAAAAATTGAAAATCACCTAAAAACTCCTAAAAATTCTAATAAATAAACTAAAAACCCAAAAATAATAATTTAGGTGCTCAAATTTTCCTTGTTTCTTTCTATATACAGGAAAATTACCTCTAGGCTTATTGGGGATTTCTAGATATTTTATCTAGGTCCCTTAAGCTCGGCTGGACAGTGCCTTCTTTTTCTTGCACTGTTTTACTTTGAGAAAATTAAATAAAAATCAGAAAAATCCCAAAAATTCACTAAAAACAGTAAAAATCATAAAACACACAAAAACATTTTTATTTAAATTTTTGGTTGATTTTTAGTGCATTAAATAAATAGTTGAATTGCCTTGTTTTATTGTTTTCCTTATTTTCTTAATTAACCAAAAATCCAAAAAAATATAAAAAGAATTAAAAACCACCAAAAATACCTGTTTCTTTTCTTTTATTTTCTTTTTGACTACTTCGTAGGCCGCAAGTCCATTTCGTGCTCCTTGTGTTCGACCCTGGTCGCTATACCATGTTAATAAAATAGCAAGACCGCTATTGATTTCGAGTTGATTTTATCTTTTATTGGTGGTCTCTTTTTCTTGATTGACACACCCAGGCGATTGAGGTCGCGACGGCCATTTAGTACCTTTACCTTAGTCGCTTGGCTCGTCATCAGCCATTCTGATGAGCGACCTCTCAACTAGGGTTAAGTATGAAAAATCAAAAAGGGTCGTTGTGACCCCAATCAACAATTCGGACTCAACAAGAAAAATTAAGTCCACACAAATAAAACAAGCAAGCACAAAAATCAATATTAGAGGTCTCCGCTATTTATTCAACCTGGTATAGTGACCAGGGTCGAACACAAGGAGCACAGAAATGTACGAAGTAGTCGAAATCAGGAAATAAGATTCATATTTTTGCCTATTTAATTTTTTGCAAATTATTATAATATTTAAATTAAGAAAAAGGAAATCAAATAAATAAGCAAATCAAAGCACCATCAAGCCTTTAGAATTTTTATAAAGATAAAAAATAAAAAAAATCAAGAATAAAAATATTTTTGTATTTTTTAAATATGCAGATGTTTTTGATGATTTTATTATATTTTTCTGATTTTTATATGATTTTATAGAAATGAAACAAGATCAAAACAGTGAAACAATGTACAACCTGGACTAAAAGGCAAGTTTAAAATAGTAAAAATGCACTAATGTCCTGGATATGATTTTTTTGAAAAAGCAAATAAAAGTATCTAATTACAGCAACTGAAATCCCATTTTTTTGATTTTTCTAGAATTTCAAATGATTTTTACAAATTTTTTTAGGGTATTCAGATTTTTAGGGTTTTTATAAAAGATAATGCAACAAAAAAGGTACTCAAATGAAAGCATACCAAAACAAGCACAACAAATTTTTTTGTAATTTTTAAAGCAATTTTTATATTTTTTATATACTTTCTAAAATAGAAAAACATTTTTAAGGGTTTTTTATTTTTAAAAAATATCAAATAAAACTAAATTAATTCAAAAAATCACCATTAATAATATGTTTCAGCGGGAGCTAACTGTAATTTTATGGGATTTTTGGAGTTAATTTGATTATTATTTGATTAAAAACAACACACACAACAAGTAGGGACCTAAATGCAATAAAAAAAAAGTTACATGCCAAATAATAACATACTTAAAAGCTTAGGGCCTCGTATTGTCAAAATCTCATATCAACACGTGTACTACATGTGACACAGGCTCAGAGGGGCATAAGTGAAAATACTATTAATAAACATTCAACTAGTAACACATCAGAAGTTCAAGGCATAACACGCAATTACCCACAAGGTCACGTGTCAAGCCACATGCTACATATAAAGAGGGACTGAAATGCAAATACGGAGAATATAAGGTCCAAACTGCAAAATAATTTTACTAAAACTTTATTCTCTAGACTAACCACAAAGCATAAAAGAGCGGGAGAAAGTATGCAAAATACCCCGAAACACGTGAGGGGCACGTGACGGCTCTGACAGTCCTGATCGTCCTCTGCGCAAAGATCTGACCGTGGCGGGAATATCAGGGACGTGCGGTGCAAATCCTCTGCTATAGTGCAGATCTGTTGGCCCAAGAAAAGGCAATGACATACGGTGCAGATCTAACGCCTGCTCTGATCGACCATTAAGAATGGAGTGTGGCGTATGGTCACGATCAGATCTGGGAGGGTAGAGCTCCTTATCGATGGTGGAGAAGAGGCCTAGAAGAACTCATCGGGGATGAACTTCAACGACGGAGGGATCAAGATCCTCTACTCTGATGAAAGATCGGAGGAGTCCCGCATCATCGTGGAAGTGATCCATGTCTGATGGGGGGTTCCAATGGAGGAAGCAACGATCGGGCGTACGCGATGAAGGAGCTCCGCCTGGAGCTGCTCCGCCGAGCAAGGGACTGTCCCACTAAGGCTCCTATAATGCAAGGATATATGCAATGCAAAGTTGGGACTCGGGGCTACACTCCGGTCTGGGTTATCAAAGCTAGAAAGGAAAGAAGTGTAGGTGGATGACGGTCGAGGTCTCCGGCGAACACGAGAGATGGAGACTGATCCTAATCTCAACCCGATGGTTGAGTTGTAGGATGAACGGGCTATGGGCGAAGGTGAAAGGTGATACGGTGAGTTGATCTGAACGGATGGGTATGGATATTGGGGCTCCGACCAGCTGGTCAAAGCAGATGGATGTGTGGCGATGCTAGATGGGAAGAATCAATTGATCTGGAAAATGGAAGTTAAATGGGTAAGACTTGACGTTCTGGATGAATTATGGAGCTTCAGGCGAAGATGGGAGTCGAGGTTATGGCCTCAACCTCGATGCAGAAGGTGGTGAGGCTACTCGCAGTGTATCTCTGACCACGAAGGGTGAGCTACGTCGTCACTGCATCAAACCGAGCTCCAAGGGGTTCTCCGAGTAGCTGTCACTCAACTAGAGGTGGTTAGGGGTCGAAGTGGGAGAGAGGAACGAGCTACGATGCTAGGAGGTCGAAGCATATGTTATATAGGCTTCCCAGGGGTGTGAGATGATCGAGAAAAAGCATGCAACCCTAGGAAGTTCGCGCCTTCCTAGGGATGCGCAAGGGTCGTGAATCCAATGAGATGGCTCGAATGAAAAATCAGATCGAGAGTAGGTTTGATCTGACTGAGAAAAAGGGGAGAAAAAGGTCCGGCGAAGAGGGTCTGGTCGGGTCAAGCTTGCAAGAGGGCGTTGACCCGAGGTCAACATCTGGTCCCGACTAATAAAAAAAAAGGAATTTATAAATTATTTATAAATTTATAAAAAATAGTAAATGACTTCAAAATAAAAAGTGTGAAAAATGAAAAATATTTATTTTTTTCAAACTATTTTTCTGTGATTTTTAATTATTTTTATGAAAAATAAATTAATCTATATATAGTATAAAGTATATACATGTATAATGTACCTATGTATTTTATACAAATATTTTTATTTTATTATTTTTACACAAATACCCTAATTTTGTATTCTATTTATTTACAGCATAATTTTTGGAGTATAAAATAATTTTTATTTTATTATTTATTTGCAAGTATATAATAAATAGGGAGTGAGACATATATACATGTATTTTGTACAAGTGACGGAGGATTTTATTTTATTTTTATAATTTTTCTTTTATTTTTTTATTTTTAAAATTATATACAAGGAGATAGAAAGGGTATTTCATTTTTATTTTATCCAAAATAATTATGTATATACATAGGTAATATGTACACATAGAGTAAGCCCTATCTCTCTCTACTTATTTTATTTGGCGAGTAGGTCAATGCTTGACCTTCTCTTGGGGTTCAGGTCACTATGTATTTATTCTAAATACCTCCTTCCTTTTTCTTTGCCTTTATTCTTTTATTTTTGCACAAATCCATGCTAAATATACAATATTAACACATGCCTGCTAAATGCTAACTTATTGTATTTACACCTATTTACATGATGCTTTGCCAAGATAAATAGCTAAAATAAAAGAATAAAGAGTGAGAATCAGTGTATCATCAGCAGGGGGCGGGGACTTGCAGGTGTGAGGGACAACAACTTGCAGAGGGGGGCCTTGCAGGTGGCAGCGGGGGAAGGGGGGAGTATTTGATGATTGTGGAGGGCAGCGGTGGCGGTGGGAGGGGGTAGAAGGGATTTCTTTGATGATGGTGGAGGGCGGAGGCGAGGGTGAGGGTCGACCCATGCAGGCGGTGGGGGTGGGGGGTTCTTTGATGATGGTGGAGGGCATCAGGGAGGGTACAGGTCGACCCTTGCAGGCAACAAGGCGGTGGGGGGGGGGGGGAGGGATGGAGGGGGGTTTTTGATGATGGTGGAGGGTGGAAATGAGGGTGAGGGTCGACCCTTGTAGGCAGTAGGGCGGGGGGAGGCTTTGACAGGACCTTGCAGGCTGTGGCATTCTTTGATAATGGCGGAGGGCGGCGGCGAGGGTGGGGTCGATCCTTGCATGCGACGGTGGGGTGGATATTCTTTGATGACAATTAATTGGCCATGAAATATTTGATGTGCCCTATTGATTACTCTCCGCATGATCTTGCTTTAATAATAAATAAACAATAAAACATTGAGCTTCCTCCAAATAGAAGCAAGCTTCAAATTATCGACGAGTTCAGATTACCTCTAGATCCCTTTGAAGCTCTACTGCATCCCTTCTATATCTCATTACAAGTAACTTAATATGTGCATGCATGCATGTTCTCTATTTTCTTTCTTTAGAAAAAACAAGCATGTTCTCGATTTGTTGATTCAGTCTTATTTTTGCAGATACTGTTTGACTATGAGCCATACCCAGGATTTGAAGAGAGCGTTCAGAAGAGAGTCGCTGTCGATATAGAGAAATGGAAGGCCAGCTCTAAGAAGACCACATGATAGAATAAAAGACTGTATGTGGCAATTTGGACAGAGCAAATCCTTTGTGTCACATTTTCTTTTGGATAATGGAGCAATAACTTCCTACGACGGGGCCTTGCAGGTGGCGGTGGGGAAGGGGTTCTTTGATGATGGTGGAGGGCGGCAGCGAGGGTGGGTCGAGGCTTCCAGGAAATGGGACTGGATGGGGGAAGGGGGTGTTGGGGGCTCATGTATAAATAATAACAACTTAAAGGGTATAAAATGTAAAATATTTGACAATACCATTATATTTAACAGAAAATTAGATAGAAGTTAAAGCGGGGTTATGTATGTAAGAGTTATACTCAGGGTTCCAGATGTAATTCATGCTTATATAGGGTTATATATAATTATGAAATTACTCAGGGTTATAGGTGTAAATATCTCATATTTAAATGTAGCCCGTCTACGTGGACCAATGGGGAGGAAGTCTGAGTTGACCCCAGTCAACTCTTCGCCCTCCCAAGGTTTTCATCTAGCATGCCTACACCCTTGGTTTCCTCGAATTTTGCTCACCAAATCTTTCATTATTTTGCGTTGATTCCTTCTTGACTTTTGGTCTCGATCCTTGGACTTTCACACCACATTGATTCCCCGATCAATGGATCACTGAATCATGTGCTCTTCCCAAGTCAAGGGTCCCTGTATAAAACAAAGTCATTGGTCTCCATTTTGAATTTGATCTCGATTCTGCTCCAAAATCCTTGAGCTTCTTGGTCCTCGAGGTAGCTTGTGATAATAGTGTCTTCGCCCTCCAATTTGGCATGGAGGAAGAGTCAGGCCGGCGAAGATCCGAGCATCGTCGGAGTAGCAGGTGGATCTCCACCTTGGTTCCCTACTTCTCAGGTAGAACCTTAGTTTTTCTTAGTTGATTTCATTCCTAGCATCATAGATAGCCTAGTGTAGGAGTTAATTTCGATTAATTTCGTAGTTTGTTCATTAAAATTCCAAATTGACCTTCATCGGAGCTTCTACTCTGGCATTGTTTCGCTGTGCTCCGACCGTTATCCAACCTCGCCAACACCTCCATATCATTCCTCTCTGCCTTCCCTTCGCCCCAGGTACCACCAGTCAACTGATCTCCTCCAGATCAGCATATCTGCTCTCATATCTCCATCTCCTTCGTATATTGGAGAGATTTTCGTTCGACCCATACTCCATCCAGTTTACCAAATCAGGATCGTTAGACTGTTATTTTTGCTCCTTAGTGGAAAGCTTCGGACAAAGATTGGGCATCACAACTTCCTATAAATAAGCACCGACTGGAAGAGATTTGACACGGATGTTACCTAGTCGTAGGAGCTGCCTATAAGCAAGCACCAGAGGTAGATGTCGACACTCTACTTTGAAATATTCATACAAACTAGGCGGGGCCCACTACCAAATAATAAATAAATAATATTGCAAGAGTATATAAATCAATATAAATATACACATGCATGTGCATGGAGACACATCCGCACTTGCTCTTTAGATCATGGAAACGACCAAGGAGCCTTCTTGTAATCTTCCAGAAAATTTTTATATTTATAAATCAGTCCTTGCAACTTTTGCCAATGTTCTCATTGTTTTAATTTTGTCCTCTATTTATAAAACTTAGAGTAAATTACACAAAAGTCCCTAAACTATACACCCAAGTTCTATGTCATACCTAAACTTTCACAAGCAACAATGTGGTTCCTAATCTATTACTTAGTAACAATGTGGTCTTTATGTAATGGGAGGACCTCACTACCATAATCTTTTCAATTTCAAGGATGAAAATACCCCTCATTTATAGACTTTGGATTCGTTCAACATCATTCATCTCTCTTTCTACTCAGACCGGAAGAGCATGGGTGAGCAACATGGTCTCAACCATCGTGTAGGGAGAGATATTGGCGATCATAATATATATCTCCATCTCTCGTCAGTGAGCTCGAGCTCTTCCACCTTTGTCCCCCTCCCCAACAATTTATTTGCAAAGTCCCCCGCCCCGAACCTCATCCTCATGTATACCACCCTCTGTGCTCTCCCTAGTTAACCCTTTCAGCAATACCAGTAGGTGGCCTACAGGTCATAGGCAGTCAAAGACTCCTCAAGGAGTCAATTTTGACTCATTTGAAGTTCATGGAACCCAAAGCCTCATTGAGCTACAGAGCTAACTCTAGTGAACCTCAAATCCATCTGATCCATCCAGCAGACGCGAAAGAACCCTGAGCCCATTTTGCACACCTGGGAGCTCCTCAGGTGGTTAGAGGAGATCTGGAGGACGATCCAAGCTCGGGTAGAAGGGAGTTCTTCCCTGTTCTTCCGGGTGAACTCCATGTTGTTTGATCAAGAACCCACTCAAGTACGTACAGGAGACGTCGAATCCAACCACCACAAACCTCACGATCAGCATCGGGGATCTAATCTGGTCCGCCCATATCCGAAGCATCATCTAATGTTCACATGCTCACACGTGGATAAGTCAAGGATCAGAGCCGTCGGATAGCATTAGTGGGAATAGTTTGCTCATTAAACCCCAACATTTTTGTAATTTCTTTTTAATAATTAAATTTTCATCTGTAGTGTAAAAGTTCTTGTTATTTTGCATTTAGCCCCATGTACTTTTCATATTTACATTTAGGTCCAATCCATGTCATCTCATGTGCATGTGCACATGATAGAACTTGGTTTTTTGCACCTAAATCCTCAACCTTTTTTTATTTCTTTTTAGTCCAAGTTTTTACAATATTAGTGTAATATTTGCATCTACCCCCCTGTATTATGCATTAATTGCAAAAATACCCCTCTAAGTATATATTATTGGAAATATTTGGGAATTCTGTGTGTTTAGCTCCAAACTTCTTTAGGTAGTTTCGATCCAGTGCCTAAACTTCAAATATTTTCATATATACCCCAGCTAGGTTGCATTTTCTTTTTGTTGATTTTAGTTTTTGTTAAAAAGAGCACTTGTACCCTAAAAAATCATAGAAAATTAAGATATATACCGTATATATTATTCTGCCACATATATTTTTATTGAAGAATTTTATCCTATATTTCTTTTTATTAAAAGTAAAAAATAGAGCTATTTTTCACTATCTAACTTAGAAAAATACAAAAAAAAATAAAAATCTTTTGAAAAATTCCAGAACAATTATTAGTATTTATTATTATATTTTGTTTTTGCAGATCGAAAATCCCTAAAAATATTAAAAGAAAAATAGTATAAAAATAGTTCCAACATACTTATAAAAATCATAAAATATTTTAGAAAAATCTAAAAATATTTCTTTCTATTTCTAAATTTTGTCTATTATATTTACTATATTTTTAAAATAGTTTTATAAAATTTTGGAATCTTTATCTATATTTACATTCCAAAATAATTCAGCCTGTCACTCTTTTGATATTTTAATTCAATTAATAATAAAAAATAGTAAAAATTGTAAACATACCAAAAATAGAGAAAATCCTAAAAAGACAAATATTTATTTCCCTACTTTTGAATATCTATAGCTATATCCATAAATATAAAAGCCACATTCTTTATATATAGCTATATTTACTTATATTATTATTTTTATAATTACTATAATTACTGAAAATACCAAAAATATTTTCCTAAACTTTAAAAAAATAAAAAGGACTGTATCTTAGGGCATTTTCTTGGCTTTATTTCCATTGTATATTTTTATTATCCATATTACCTATATGACATACCTATATCATATATACTTATATTATAACTATTTATAAAGAAAATTAAAATTAAAAACTAGAAAATATAAAAAGAAATATAAAAATTATAAGATTAAAAATCCCTAAAAATAGAAAACAAAAATTCAAAAAATGGATAATAAAAAACCCAATAAAAATAAAAAATCCTCAAAAACCCAAAAACACTTATTTTCTTTTTAGCTAATTCTTGTTGGTTATCCCTCGTTCTCCTCGTGTTCGATACCTTTTACATACTTCCACTATACATCTATATATATGTTTATAATAAATTTTGACCCCTCATTTTGATTGATTGTTTAATTGCTCGTGTGGGTTGATTGTTGAATGGCATTGACTTTAGTGAATGGATGCCTCAACGACATTTTATATTCGCTCTTCATGAGGATATTTTATACCCTCGCCAAAGTCGAGTTGTTAGACTATAAGGCACTAGGTACCTTAGGGTTGGGGTGCCTCCATAGGCATGTAGATGGTGTACGAGCATCCTAACTGAGTTCCCAAGATGTCCACACGCTTCTTATCCCACGTGTGAATTTTTCATGTTTAATCCTGAGTGTTCAACTCGATTCACCAAGATATTTACCAGTGAAGCTACGAAGAACCGTCCAAATACACTACCCATCAGTAAAAAGTATGTGATAAATTAGGGCACAAGTTAGGGCACCGATCACTAAGATCATTTAATATCATAGTCGGAAAACCATCGAATAACCATTACTTCTCCTTATGCATAGGAGAGATGTTTTTATTCCTAACTTCAATAACCATACTTTCGTGAAACTCCCCTCTTAGTGCTCCCACACAAAAGACTAACTATTGTGGCCTACACCAACTAACACACGAGTGTTAACTCTAAGGCCCTATTTGGTTCGAGAATAGGATCGAGAATAAGGTCCTATTCTCGATCTCTCTCCTCCATGTATTTGGATGGCTATTCTCCATGCTCGATCCCCTTCGCCCTATTCTCGCCCTCCCTTATTCCCGGTCGTTTGCCAACAACCCCCTCCCTCCCACATGATCTCTCCTCTGCTTCTGTTGCCTGCACCGCGCCTCGGCTAGGGCCCTCCCTACTCATCCTCTACTGCTTGGTCTACTTTGTCACTGCCCTACATCCCTGTATGGATCACCCATGAAAAGGATAGGTAGGCTGCTTTTCACTATGGCATCATAGGGATGGTTCAACTGTGTAGGGGTTGCTTTTGACCTTAATCCATAAAAGCAACATGACCTCCCCTTGATCTATCTGCTCAACCATGTCATCCTCCATGGAGTCTAGGGTTTCAAATAACAAGTATAAATGGGGCTGGAGATGGACCTCTAGGTGCTCATTGTGGGACATTGGTGTGCATTTTTTCCTTTGCTTGTGTATGCACATTTGTTCTTCCCATTGCTGGAATGTGAGGTAACCGCTCAACCCATGCTTCTTTTTGGTTCTGCAATCCAGTTGTGTGTATGCGTATGATGCCTTGTTTCTCTTTTTGATGTTCATAATGGTGATGAAGTTGGTTTCTAATTTACTCTGAGTTTCTGTTGTCGTTATTGCCATGCCTTGATTTAAGTGTTAGTGATCATATTGCACTATTTTTATTTGGGTTGCAGCCCTGCTATGATGTTTCATTCATCTAAGCATGATTTTGCCCTTCATGGGTGGATTTATATGCACCTTTTTTGATGTGTTTTACTCCTCATATGATGCGCATTCGGGTGGAGGTTGAGTTGGGAGCTGCTCTACTGCTGCTCCGTGATGCATTGTTGTTTGTATTTGATTTACATGTTGGTTGCTTGGTTGATGCTTCACTGTTAATTTCGTCTGAGATTGGCATTTGATGGGAGAAGCTAACATGAATATTTTGGTGTTGATTTGATGCCTCATTCGGTGCATCTTGAGCTGAGATCGGCTCGGTGATGCCTCAACGGTGCCTTACTGGTGTTTGTTGTATGTAGGTCTTCGATTTTTATTAATGTTGCTAAAGCATGCCATGTTGTTGTTCTTGGATGTACATTTTTTGTAGCTTGTTTGATTGTACATCCTTCTTTGTGATGGGAGGATTAGCACGGACCCTATTTGTTGTGTTTTCTCTTCATTTGATGCATCTGAATGTTGTTTTTTTGAGCTAAGAGCTGCTCTCCGCTACTTTGTGATACAAAACTTGTTCGCCTTGGATGTCCATATTGGGTGCATCTCTATGATTTCATGGCTTGATCTGATAGATGCATTGTTGCATTGTTGCTTTGATGTATGTTTCATTGAAAACACCCCCTGAGGTCTCTCTCTTGAAGGGAGGATTTGTATGCCCCTCTTTGCTATGTTTGGCCTTCTTTGGATGCTGATGAAGTTCATTTTTATGTTGAGAGCTGCTTTCTAATGCTCGGTGATGCATCTTTTGTTGGGCTTGACTATCCATCTTAGTCGCTTCTCTATGATGTCATAGCTTGATCTAAGAGATGCATTGCAACATTGCTTGTTCGATGTGTGTTAAATTGGAAACACCCCCCGAGATCTCCCCTGAAGGGAGGATTTCTATGACCCTCTTTGGTGTTTCTAGCCTCTTTCGCTACTGATGTTGTTCTTTTTTTAGCTGAGAGCAGCTTTGTTGCTGCTATATGATGTATTTTTGTTGGGCTCGGATGTCCATCTCAAGTGATGCTCTACGATGTTTGAGCTTGATCTTATAAAGCTTGCTGCTTTGATGTTTGCTAAATTGAAAACAATAGTGATATTTGTTTTTATGCTGATGAAGTTACTTTTTGAGCTGAGAGCCGCTCTTTGATGCTTCGTGATGCATCTTTTATTGAGCTTGACTGTCCATCTTGGTTGCTTCTCTATGATGCCATAGCTTGATATGAGAGATGCATTGCAGCATTGCTGCTTCGATGTGTGTTTCATTGGAAACACCCCTTGAGATCTCCCCTGAAGGGAGGATTTCTATGACCCTCTTTGCTGTGTTTGACCTTCCTTCATTGCTGATGCTGTTCTTTTTTTAGCTGAGAGCAGCTTTGCTGCTGCTCTATGATGTATTTTTATTGGGCTCGGATGTCCATATCGAGTGTTGCTCTATGATGTTTGAGCTTGATCTTGTAAAGCTTGCTGCTTTGTTGTTTGTTAAATTGAAAACAACAATGATGTTGTTCATTTTTTATGCTAATGATGTTGTTCTTTGAACTGAGAGTCTCTCCCTGCTGCTTGATGATTTATTTTTTGTTGGGCAGGGATGTCCATCATGGTTGTTGCTCGATGATGCCATAACTTGATCTGAGAGATGCAATGTTGTATTCCTGCTTCGATGTGTGTATCATTGGAAACACCCCTTTAGAGCTCACCTGAAGGGGGGATTTATATGACACTCTTTGCTTGGTATTCATTTTTGGTTTTCCTTTTACGATTGGAGCGGCCATTTAAAATGGTACAATTTACACATAATGCTCTCACGCCCACCTCCTTTGATCTCCCCTGTCTTGAGATGGAGTGGAAACTTGTATTATCTCGCATTTGCTGGAGTATCTCCTTAAGCTATAGGTGTTAGTATAGTTGTGAAGACAAACTAATTTGAGCCTCAATTGATTCATCAATTTTGGAACCTTTACCAACTCATTTGGTTTCTAGTTCATGGAAGGATCATTGACCAAGATTGCATTTGGGATGGTAAGTCGCTGCCTCCTTATTTGAATGAGCCTAAGCCTTGTTAATCCCAACCATACATGATGGCCACAGGCAGTACAAGCTCATCGAAGTTGCACATTGGGGACAATGAATCCCCTGTCCAGGGAGTGAAATGGACACCCGTGATGGACGAGTGTCTTCTTCAGCTATTGAAGCACCATTTTGACATTGGGGACTGGGTTGGAGGTTCGTTCACACCGTTGGACTGGCATAGCATCATTACACACTTTAACATTAGACCAGGAAAAACTGGGACAAGGTGAAGCTCAACAATCGATGGAAGACAATAAAGGACTACACATCATTCGAATACCTGATGACAAACAGCGGTTGGGGGTGGGACTCAGACTCTTGTACAGTAGTTGCACTTGATTAGGAGGTCTGGCTTACAGTATGTAAGTACGTTAGACCGCAACATAGATTCCTATATCATTTTATAGCATTTCATCATGTATTCTTGCCTTTAGTTCGAGAAGGCCTACAAGCCCTAACAAAGGAAGTCCTTCCCCCACTATGACCTGGTGGATGCAATGGTAGGAGACTACACAGAAAAGGGTGCATTCTCCTTCTCTTCCCAGACTGCACCACCGGGGTCGTTTGCATCCTTTTTTGAGGGGGATACTGGGACACAACGAGCATTCGAGGATGAGCTAGAAGAGGAAATTGATGTCCACGAGGTGCCCGATCCAGTTGAACTAGGGGGACCAACTACGCAACCCCCTTGGAGGAAACGTCGCATGGATTTAGGGGTACATACCTCAGGTACGAAGTGTTCTTGGAGTGATAGTGCCCCTAGCTTCACAAGTTCAGGTGAGGATGTTGTTCATCTAACAGCACAAATGATGGAGCTGTGAAGGGAGCAGATCCAAGCGTGGACCCCCAAGGATCCCCATTAGGGGTGGAGGAGATTCTCGATGAGTTGGAGTCGTTGCTTCCGGGCCTATAGCCAAAGGCACAAATCCAGCTCGCACACAGCCTCCGTGACATGTACAAATGAATAATCTTCAACAGCACCAAGTCGGTGATTGCTAAGTTAGCTGACTGGGTAAGCATTCAATTCAACAAGTATTAAGGAAGAATCACCATTGTTGTGTTGAGCGTTGAGACCAGTAGGATTGGATATATTTTTATTACTATATGTTTAGTAGTAGGAAATGTTGTTTTTGTCTTACTTTATTTGGGTTGTAATAATTTTATGTCTTGACGAACTTTTTTCGTACTTCGGTTGTTAATTTGGGCCTCTTTTTATTATAATATGCTCTCAACACAGTGATTTTGACTCATGGTGATCCCATACGTATGCATTTTGTCAATAATATTAGGATCTCTACCTCAGCAATGGAGGGCATGGCATCTATCACTGCGATGAGGTACAACTTGGTCATGTTGAACATGACATATCTACATGAGATCCTATAAGACGAGGAGGATGGAGAGGACACGCATGGCGATTACATCCCCCAGGTGCCAAAGCACACGTTCATGTGCACATGCCATATATAGATCCAGGAGATGATGAACGCTCACGTTGGTTGATCATATGAGGTTTTCCGGATGTATCCCAACACCATCTTATGTCTATGCATCATCTTAAAAGAAAGAGAGGACCTATAGAACTCGAGGCACCTTCCGTGGAGTCCCTCTGTATATTGTTGTACTTCCTTGGACATAACGCAAAGAATCGGGTGCTTTCTGAACATTTCCAACACTCCAGTGATACTATTTCAAATCATCTCAACGATATCCTCACACGTATTGTCTCCCTTAGAGATCACTTCATCCACTTGTCAGCAGAAGATTTCCCAACGTCAGATGTTATTATACATATAGAAACTTCTATCCATATTTGAAGGTAATCCGTCACAATAGGCATCTCATGCCTACGTCTAACCTTTTCATCTAAGTAACATAGATTGGAAACTGATATCTATTGTTAGGATGTGATTGGAGCGATTAATGGGATGATTATCCCTGCAAATGTCCCTGTAAATCTCGCTCCAAAGTTCAGGAGCATGCACTAAACACTGACACAAAATGTCATGGCATGTGTCGACTTCAGTTACAGATTTATATACATCACCACCGGATGGGAGGGGTCAGCAGCTGACATGAAGGTGTTGAGGGGATACGTGAACATAGATACCTTCCTCATGCCATACCATGGAGTCATTGCACACCTACCCAGTTTAGGGTTGGAGGGGCCATGACTATCGTAGACGTGAGGAGATTTACAATCACAGGCACTCACAACTTCGATAGTATGTCAAACGAACATTCGAGATAATGAAGGCTCACTTCAAGGCAATCAATGAGCTACCCTTCTACAGCTTCGAGAAACAGGTGATGGTAGTTATGGCGTGATACATAATCAACAATTTCATATGTGATGTCCAGAACAAGGATCAAATATCTAGTGCATTTACTCGTGACTCAGCACAAGATCGGGTCCCTGTAGAGCCAACGATGAATCACAAGGACTTTGACAACAACTCCACAAGGAGTGATGTCAGGGTCTCAGAAGAAGACATTTGAGCTGGAGAGGTGTTGCGTGACGGTTTGGTAATGGCTATGTGGGAGAGCGCTTGGTTATCTTGTTGTTTACATTTCGTCTCTCCGTCTTTTCTTGTTAATGTTTTGTGCCCCACTGCTTAGGATAATACATCGATGATGTATCCATATTGTATTGAGAAAAACTTTATTTCCAACGACTTCGATGGATTACGATCATAATTTGTTGCTAATTTGCCCATGATAATGAATTCATATCTCGATGATGATTCCACATTTTTCAAAGAACCATTTCGCGATGCGGTGCTGATCATGGTTGAGCAATCATGACGGTGGTGTGGCTTAACAGACAGAACCATCAACGCTGGCATGAATGCAGAAGATGCGATCTAAGGGAAAATTTTTCGGATAATTACTTGTCTTTTTTTACAAATTATACAATGCATAACTCTTTCATGGCTCTTTTCTTTATTTAATGATGTTCGAAATTTCTCGAGAACCCTCCATAGTTATGGCCATGCTTCGATGTGATCGGCCTATGATTTATGGACGTAGACAGTTCTGCTCGGACGATGCTGATCTGCTCTTTGAGGGTTTGCACAGACACGAGGACGTCGGGGATCGTTTGTAGTATAGTTGTTGATGAATCTGTGATTCATCACTCTAAAAGTTGAAAATAGAGCTTTTTTCCCGATAAATTAGCTGCATTTTATCACTTATATTGCATAATTAGCATTCATGCATGTGTAAATAATATCTGCATTTTAGCATTTTAGCATTCACATTATTCGCCTATATATTAGCCAAATTAACTTTTTATGTCTATTTTATTATAATTCCAAATTCAATAAAATCAACTCGATTGTGTACATATTATTAACACTAATAAAGGAAAAATATTTAAAAAAAATACTAACTTGTAAAATTGACCAATAAAACCCAAATCCAAGTTCGAGACTATGAACCTTAAAATCCACATATCTCCCTCATATAGTGTCCGCTTTAGGTTTACTCACTTTTAAAGTAATATACATTCGAAGACCGTCAAAACAAGACTAATTTCATAAAAATCGGAGATCGTATGCAAAACTTGGATTTTGGGCCCTTATTGTATATTATACATATTGACTAAAATACCCTTCATTTTATCTTTTTATTTTTCTTATTTATTAAAAATTCAAAAAAATAGGTTAAGGTGTAAATATTTCTTTCATATTTTATCTACGTTTATTTTGATTTTTCTCTTATTTAAAAGGTTTTTTATTAGTTGTGCCCCTCTGAGATGTTGCAATTTCAGTTATACCCCTCCCTTTTTGAGAATATCAGTTGTGCCCTTGACTTCTTACCATTCTATCACTTGTGACCCTCGGGTTAGTGGTTGTCCATATCCAACACAAACAGACGTCAATTTAAAGAATACATGAGGAATTAAATTGAAAAAAGAGGGTTGAAAAGTCATCCCCTTCATCTTCCTCTCCATGCCCCATTTTCCTCTCCCCTTCTCTCCCTCCTCCCCAGCCTCCTACTCCTCCCCCCCCACCCCCAACTCCTCCCCCTAACCGTCGTGTCGCCTCCTCTGCCTCGAGCTCCTCCCCTACCCCCCACGCATCCTCTGCCCCCAGCCTCCACCCCCACTCCCTCCTCTACTGCAACCTCCTCCTTCCCAACCTCCTCCATCTCCGACCACCACCTCCTCCTCCGTCTTTGAAGGATATGGTTAGATCCTCAAGCGCATCACGGAAGCGTGAGCATCGTATCGAATACGACGAGGAACGACTAGTCGCACTAGTTGTTCTATGCAGCGGAAATTAAAAATTTTTCATGCGACGAAACCACATGATCCAAGAACACTTCTCGGATCGTTTCGTCTAAACCACAAACAAGTAATAGGATTACCTCTTGAAGTGTGGTTGCGATCGAGTTTCTAAACGAAGAGACCTCCTGTCTCAAGTCCGATCCGACGGAGGAGACGCTTGCGAGCGTGGGGATGAATCGTGTGCTTCTCGCAATCCATGTTGATGATCCAAGCGGCGGATCTCCTGATCTCGACACACGAGATTCGACGTCTTCTTCACAAGCGAGGCGCACCGAAGGAGACGGAGATCCACGAGCAAATGATCGGACATCATAACGACGACGCTGCGGCGACGGAGACTCTCTCTAGAGCATCCATGGTGGATGGCCATAAGAGAGGATGAGAGAGGATTGACGTGTAGAGAGAAAGAGAGAGAGACAGACTTATGTTCTCTTGTGTGTAGAGAAGAGCAAAGGGGTGCCCTTCTATTTATTATATTTTGGGATCCATGGATCTCAATCCATGGGCAACACAAATCAAATGGCTCTCATTGATTTGTGTTTCTTTTAATGGATAAGATTTGTGTTGGTAAAAACCAACAACAATTAATTTAATTTAGATTAAATATATATTGATAAATCAATATAAATCAATCTTAAATTAGATCAAGCAATCATGGAGATTATTGAAATGAAGATTGCTTCCTTCCATAATATAGGATTTGGTGGCAATCTCATGTAATCTCATGATATCCCATGAGATTACATTATTCCATGGAAATCTCCAAGATTTACAACAACACTTGTTGTAAATTATTCAACAAAAATAATTCATAATTATTTTGTGAATATTGCAATCTTACTATTGGAAAATTGTGAATCACATTCACAACCCAAAATAAAATATGAATTACATTTTTAATTTAATGTTCAATGTGAATCCAATTCACATTAACATTTAATTGACAAATGTAAATTACAAATATCTCTCTCTTATATATTATAAATCACATTTATAATATATATGATTAATATGGATAGTGCTATCCACATTATTTAATATCCATGATAATTAAATCACATTTAATCATCTTGGATCTCTATTCTCATGTGCCCAAATAATATGAATCTCAATCTTATTATTTACATCTTTGATAATCAAATCACATTTAATTATTTGAGATAACTCTCTTTATAATATGAATCGAATTGATATTAATCATGATAATTAAATAACATTTAATTATCCAATTTCTCAATGCTTGGATACATATATTAACAATGAAATTATCCCGAATTCTTTCAAGGATAATGCGCTTTCTCCGCGAATACTTGGAGATAAGGACATGACGATTATATTGTTCCACGTATAGTGACTTGGATATTGAGATCACATCTCAAATCCAGATCCCGAGCCTCCCATAGATGCTTGATTAAATCAAGACCGCAAATCTAATCTTCTCATTGCATCTGAATTACATTCAGATCAGTGCCCAACATTTGGACTAAGATCAGATTACTTCTCTACTGAGAGGAGTCACTAAAATCCAGACCCGTTTCATCACTCCCTAGGATTGGAAGCGTCATGGTTATACAACCGTTTATGATCACATCACCCTCAGGTATTCCCAATACATGTACATCCTGCATACTGGAAGAGCCAGAATAAACCAGCAGTATAAGATCAATTTTACACTGTCTACTTCAGGGTTTTATCATTAAGTTTCTCATTCGATCATTGGGAGTTGATATCGATCATATACTTTCCAAAAGCATATATCATACCCAGGTGTCGATCATATACTTTCCAAAAGTATATATCAAACCTACAAATTCAGTCAAGCTTCCAAAGCGAGACGACCGTGCACAAAATTTGATTTTTCCCAATATCTCATGAGTGAGCTCATGTCTTCTGGTTCGGTAACTGAACCTGTATGTTCCCTTCGAGAGATCATATTACTCATATGCCCTTGCATGCACACCAGCGTGTCGGTGTATAGACCTTGATTAGGTCATCAACCTATTGGTCTGCCAAATGTACATACTCAGACATAAAATAACACATCTGTCTCTGGTCAGAGGATGTGTGCCTATATCATGACAGCATACGACATAGGACTTTGGTTATCTCGATCTCGTTAAGTCAACTCTTTGACTTAACTTATCTAGCACCTCCGAATCTCTATTCCTATGCAGAGGACCTGCATCAAGAGGTTGATTAGATATCAGCCTAAATGAGAAAGGATTGCCATCTCCTACTCAAGCTGGAGATCATCTCTTAACAATCATTTGACGGTGCTTGATGAGTCCTCAATCTAACTCTTTAGATATTCATCCAAGAACCAACCTCTATGATTCAATAAATGAATCAACGGTTGTATGATCATCAAGATGGCCATGGTACATAACCCTAATTGTACTAAGGGATCTGTTATGCAAATTATTTATTCTTCATTTCATATCGAGGAATGATATTTGCAATAACATATATTGCATAATGGCTCGTCGTGGGCTCGTATGTCCAACAATCTGCCACTAGTCTAAAGAGCCATTAATGTGCTAATCATTTAAACCCACACTCATGTGACAATCATAGGTTATTTAGAAAATAGCTAGGTAAGCTGATCATTCACTCCGTTCCCAAGAGACTATGCCAAGTCCTTTTACGGCACTTGCATATCCCCTAGTAACAGCGCTCGCATCCAATGCAAATGTTGCATATCATGCAACCAATACTAAACTATATCAATCATAGTGTCCATGACACTACACCTCAATAATTATTATAACCAGTATGTAATTTCAATTATCCTTATTAGAATACCCTTATTCTTGGAGATCTCTATCTCATAAGGTATTCGTAGTTAAGACCTTTTAGATCACTATCTATAAAGTCTTAATTTCTTGAAGATAAGACTTTGAGATCACTATATCAAAAGTCTTGTCCTCTATGAAGATATTGTCATTACTGCAACCAAGTGTTTTATCACCATAGTAGGATTAGCAACGGTTTACTATTCCCACTGCATGGTAGACATCTAGCTTTTGTACACATCTAGCATACACCCGGCTTCTCAAAACTGATGCACAAGGGCAAGCAGTTTTAGCATTCAAATCCTCAACTCTTTGAGGTGTTATCCCTTTAGATAGGTCAGTACCATATCTTTAATGAAAGAAGCCTTTCTTGGAATTTTCCAAAAAATGGAATATGTCCAAGGTGTACCACTAATGTGACTGTCCCAATACCCTCTTTCTTTGCTTCTGAACATCTTCAGAACTAAGATCTAAGAGGTATCCTTGAGCTCATATCTTAATGTATGGAATAGCCAGTCTATAAAACACTTATTATTATCCTTATATCATTCCAAATGATTAGGATATCGTCTACGTATAACACGATGAACACAATGGCACTCCCACTAAGCTTCACATGGTACATCAAGATACTATCTGAAATCATAACATTTATGAATTCATCAGATCCAATATTCCAACTACAAGAAGCTTATTTGAGTCCATAGATGGAGTTCTCTAGCTTGCACACCTTGCTTTCCTCAACCATGAAGTCCTGGGGCTACTTCATGTGAATATCCCTAGAGAGGTATTCATAAAGGAATGCAATCTTGACTCACATCATGAAGATGTCATAGTCAAGTTGTGTAGCTATGGTTAGCAATATTCTGATGAGTTAAAACAAGGTCACTGGAGAGAAAGTCTCATCGCAAGCGATGTCTTCTCTTCGTTGTGTAGCTCATGGCTACGAACCGTGCTTTGAAGGTCTCTACCTTCTCATCAGATTCTCTCTTTCTCCTGAAGATCCATTTACACCTTAATGGGTCTTACCCATATAGGTGGATCCTCGAGGGTCCATATACAACACTTTTATATGAAGTCTACATTAGACTTTTATTGCTAACATCCATCTTTCCATGTCATGATCCTCAAGAGCTTCATCACATGAAGTCCAATCATTTTCGGACTTAACTGACACATGGAATACATCCTCAAACATTTTTGAAGAAGAATTAATGTTTCATCTTCAATTATTCTTTTAGTTTCCGATTTTAGGAGCCTCATTATCTTCTCAAGATTAAATGAGTTCCTTCACATCATTTTCATCTTGATTCTTTAAGAGTCTCATCATCTAAAAATCACATTCTCAGAGATGAGATCTTTTAAGAATCTCAAGGTCATAAAGTAGGTATCCAATACCATCCTTTATTTTCCTAATGAAGTAGCACTCTCTAGTGTTAGATTCTAGCTTACTAGCTTGGAACCTTGTTAGGATATACAATGTAGTCTCTACTACATATATATACCTGGAAACTAAGAGATAATTATGCTAAGATTAATCATTGATCAAATCACGTCACACATGATCAATTGTATCTCCCTACAACTCTATTGAGTTAAGGTGTATTAGGAGGATTGAGATAGGAATGATATTCACATCTCCAGAAGGTATTCCTTGAATTCATCTAATATGTACAAGCTACCTCGGTTAGATCAAATTCATTTCATCTTCCTTCAAACTTTGGTTCTAAACCAAAATTGTGAAATCTTTCAACATTTCAAACGTTTCTTAGGTGAAGAGAAGAAATCTCATACCATACATAATCATCAATAGATATCACATATCCATAATGTTCATTCTGATATAGATGATTCACATACATCAATATGCATGAGATCTTGAATACCTTGACATCTTACACCATTCCAAGGAAGGGTGTATTGGACATTTCTACTTTTGAATACAATATTCACAAGTATGTAAGATTTGAACCTTTAGACAATCTAAAGTTTCATCTCTTATCAGTCTGATGATCACATCAATAGACAAATGTCCAAAACATGATGCCAGATCATTGTCAAATGATCTTCATCCTCCTATTGATCTTTTAAGGTTTAATTTCAGTATTAGAAATGTTAATGAATCATTCATTATTTTTTCTAATTTAGTAAAGTACTCTAGATGTCAGATTACTATCTGAAACATATCCATCATAACTCTTTATGATAGGTGTATTACAGAATTCACGTTTATTTCCAACATTTAGAAACAAACAATGAGTGTATTCTAATATCTAGGTCATAATATTCTCTAAGACTAAGGGCTCTCCCACTGAAATTATGAAGCCTATCAATCCAATAGAGATTGTTGCAACAATTGCATCAATATCCATGTGGATGACTATTAAACCTTTAAGATCAAATTTGTAATCTTCTAATACATATGCAACCAGCAAGTGTCATTAGAAAATTGAGATACAATTATTAGACTTTATCTTATCAAATAAGTAAGTCAATTTCAATGATTATATGTAGATTATTCAGATGTACTATCCGATTCCTTCTCTAAGGATTCTAGATAGATTTGATAGTCATACTATCAACACATCAACTTATTGCAGTATTGGCATTCATCCAACCTTTTGGATGTCATATGGAAGTCACAGAAGTACAGTCAACTCTTTGACTTTCCTTCTTACTTGGGTCCAACCCATGCTTCCATTGCGCTCACTTTATCTATAAGCAACCATTGCTCAAGACAAAGGATCTCTTATGTTGAAAACAAATATTTCAATATAAGAGTATTTCAACATTTTTACATGCTTCATTCAATTCATACAATATGAATAATATGAAGCATCATGAATGACCAGAGTATAGACAGTAGAATGATGACACTCATCGTATCTACATCCATCTAAACTCTTAAAACATTGGTTCAGGTAGGTACTCAAACAATTTGAATACATCATCTCTTATAGAGCCACCATTCTGCATGATGCAGTGAATCATGTCATTCATGATAAAATGTCAAGAACACATATGTATGCCAGAACATCTTTTAGTATTTTATAAGGATTATTTGACAATTACGATCATCATTGACATGTCACTTCCAAAGTACAATCAATGAGAGATATAAAGACTATAGAGACATACAAACCCTAGGGTTGTAGTCCTATTATCTATTTAATTGTCATTCCTCAATATTATGAGGAAACATGCACATTGCAACCACATACAATATGTGTCCAATTGCAAGTACAAATCTTGATCATGGATCCAATCCATGATATTTTACTGGTTATTATTGAGTATAGTATTGAGTGGGTTTAATGAAGATTTATCTGAAATAAGAAATTTGCATATATATACATACACACACATTTTACTTTGATTTAGGAATTTTTATATCAAAGTTGTCTTGCCTTGTCAACACTAAAAGTTCATTCCCTTGATCGCTTTCAATGTAAGAGATATACTTACCATTATATCTCAAGCAAGATTTGGGATCTCCTTCCTTATCTTTGTTATATCCCAATAATATGAGAATCTGTAACTCTGATAAAAAAAGTGGGAACATATTCCGTCTTGCAAGTCCAACTTGCATTCCCAATTCGGTCTTTAACACCTGGGCCCACCACCCCTAAGGTGATGTTGACCCGTCGTTAATTGAACCAACCATCAACAGGAATAGTACTCACTATGCGCAATCCAATATCGCCCCAATAATATGAGGATCTGATATTGGGGTCACTACGCATACAACCTTACTCTTTGAGAAGCAAAGAGCCCGATCCAGATGCGCTTGCATATAGGAGCTGTCACTTCGTACATGCGTCTCCTATATGCAATCCCTGGCGACGGAAACCCTTCGCCTTGACGGGAGACCATGGATGTCACTTATGTGATCCTCCATATCATATTCAAATTCTAATTAATTATCATGAATCATATTCACATAATTAATTCTTCCAAGGGAAATAACACATCTATTATAATAGAGTATTTTTTAATTGGATATAATTAACTTAATCACATTAAATTAATATCAATCCAATTCAATCAACAAACTTGATTTTACTTGAATATATGGTATTATCTCAAAGTACGTATTAATTCGAATTTCAATAATTAGAAAATACATCATGATCTCTCAGGCATCATTCGTTCCCTACCCGCTGTCATGGCCAGTACCGGCGGGAGTGGGACGGACCGCAACCGGTGCGACCCGCTACCCCAGCGATCCCCGACTAGACACTATATCCGCCTCGGGAAAAAATAATGCTGAGTCAATCACTTTGTACTTGAGATGATCATCGGTTCTTCAACTGAAATTATACCATATAGTAATAATCAAAACATTTTTTATTATAAGGAAATTTGCTAGACAAATTCTCAATCCTATTCAAGCAAGGAGTTTGATGATTGTGTTTCCAATTATGATCTAGATCAAATCTAATCAATTTATTGGTTGAGGCCAAGTAAATTAAGGAGATAATCATCATTCAATATTTCTCAAATATTTTCCATAATTATTTCATGAAATTAACAATTAATTTCACTAATTGACAATCACATGGTTCTTGATTAGGACTGTAATTTCAGCACTGACCCCTACTTACTAAAATTAACATATCTCAATCAATTTAAATCCAAATTAGACAAAATCAATTTTCAAAGATTGTTAATTTGATTTAGGACAGAACCTAATGATATATCATGCATTTCGAGGCGGATCAAAACAGTAATTAACTCATTAATCATGTTAAGATTCGCAGTTCCCGCAACAGTGAATACATGTTCATTAAAACTACATGTTCATTAAAACAACCATATCTCGAGCAAACAGAATCCAAATTACGTAAACTCAGATCCTATGGTTTCCTTATTTAATGTAAACAAAATCCAATTTTATTTTCTTGTTTAAACAATTTAAAAAGGGCCGAAAATAATCACTAAACAGAGATGCGAAAATGAAATACGACAAAAACTTTCGCAACCCTAACGAACCCAAGTCACCTTCGGTTTATGGATCATATCCAAAACCTTCAAACTGGCTCCGATACAACTTGAAGGATATGGTTAGATCCTCAAGCATGTCACGGAAGCGTGAGCGTCGTATCAAATACGACGAGGAATGACTAGTCGCACTAGTTGTTCTATGCAGCGGAAATTAAAAAAATATTCATGCGACGAAACCACATGATCCAAGAACACTTCTTGGATCATTTCGTCTAAACCACAAACAAGTAAAAGGATTACCTATTGAAGCATGGTTGCGACTGAGTCTCTAAACGAAGAGACCTCCTGTCTCAAGTCCGATCCGAAGGAGGAGACGCTTGCGAGCGCAGGGATGAATCGCGTGCTTCTCGCAATCCATGTTGATGATCCAAGCGGCGGATCTCCTGATCTCGTCACACGAGATCCGACGTCTTCTTCACGAGTGAGGCGCACCGAAGGAGACAGAGATCCACGAGAAAACGATCGGGCAGCATAACGATGACGCTACGGTGATGTAGACTCTCTCTAGGGCATCCATGGTGGACGGCCATAAGAGAGGATGAGAGAGGGCTGACGTGTAGAGTGAGAGAGAGATTTATGTTCTTTTGTGTGTAGAGAAGAGCAAAGGGGTGCCCTTCTATTTATAATATTTTGGGATCCATGGATCTCAATCCATGGGCAACACAAATCCAATAGCTCTCATTGATTTGTATTTCTTTTAATGGCTAAGATTTGTGTTGGTAAAAACCAACAACAATTAATTTAATTTAGATTAAATCTATATTGATAAATCAATATAAATCAATCCCAGATTAGATCAAGCAATCATGGAGATTATTGGAATGAAGATAGTCTCTTTCCATAATATGGGATTTGGTGGCAATCTCATGTAATCTCATGATATCCCATGAGATTACATTATTCCATGGAAATCTCCAAGATTTACAACAACACTTGTTGTAAATTATCCAACAAAAATAATTCATAATTATTTTGTGAATATTGCAATCTTGCCATTGGAAAATTGTGAATCACATTCACAACCAAAAATAAAATGTGAATTACATTTTTAATTCAATGTTCAATGTGAATCCAATTCACGTTATCATTTAATTGACAAATGTAAATTACAAATATCTCTCTCTTATATATTATAAATCACATTTATAATATATATGATTAATATGGATAGTGCTATCTACATTATTTAATATCCATGATAATTAAATCACATTTAATCATCTTGGATCTCTATTCTCATGTGCCCAAATAATATGAATCTCATTTACATTATTTACATCATAATCAAATCACATTTAATTATTTAAGATAATTCTCTTTATAATATGAATCGAATTGATATTAATCATGATAATTAAATAACATTTAATAATCCATATTCTCAATGCTTGGATACATATATCAACAATGAAATTATCCTGAACTCTTTTAAGGATGATGCGCTTTCCCCGCGAATACTTGGAGATAAGGATAGGGTGATTGTATTGTTCCACGTATAGTGACTTGGATATTGAGATCACATCTCAAATCCAGATCTCGGGCCTCCCATAGATGCTTGATTAAATCAAGACCGTAAATCTAATCTTCTCATTGCATCTGAATTACATTCAGATCAATGCCCAACTTTTGGACTAAGATCAGATTACTTCTCTACTGAGAGGAGTGACTAAAATCCAGACCCGTTTCATCACTCCCTAGGAATGGAAGCATCATGGTTATACAACCATTTATGATCACATCACCCTTAGGTATTCCCAATACATATACATCCTGCATACTGGAAGAGCCAAAATAAACCAGAAGTATAAGATCAATTTTACACTGTCTACTTTAGGGTTTTATCATTAAGTTTCTCATTCGATCATTGGGAGTTTCTCATTCGATCATATACTTTCCAAAAGCATATATCATACCCAGGTGTTGATCATATACTTTCCAAAAGTATATATCAAACCTACAAATTCAGTCAAGCTTCCAAAGCGAGACGACCATGCACGGAATTTGATTTTTCCCAATATCTCATGAGTGAGCTCATGTCTTCCGATTCGGTAACTGAACCTGTATGTTCCCTTCGAGAGATCGTATTACTCATATGCCCTTGCATGCACACCAGCACGCCGTTGTATAGACCTTGAGTAGGTCATCAACCTATTGGTCTGCCAGATGTGCATACTGATGAACCTCAGTTTCATCATCTTTATTTCCTATAATTAACCCCCTTGCTTAAAGTTTTGTCAATAAAACCCAGTTAAAGTGTTGTAATTAATAGAGTCATGAATAAATTAAAAATCACAAAAAAATGACAAAACAAAAATACGTGGTATTTTTAGACTTAAAAATACCCTCAAAATTATTTCGGGCCTTTGTTTGACTTCATCTCCAGTTTTGGTCAACATAAAAATTGTAGATCTCATCAAGATCTACAACTTTCATGTTTTGAGTTTTCTCAAACTCGGCCATCTAGGCCTTCAAACATCAACTGGGAGATTGAATAACTCTGATTGGGCCAGTGGCCCATTCTGGGGGCGCCACGTGGCCCGCTCCCTCTTGTCTCATCCGCCATTCTTATAGAAAAAGGAGAGAGCTTGGAACGTGGAGTTGGTGACAGCGGCGAAGCGTCTTCCTCAAGCGACGACCTCCTTCAGGCGAGATCCGCGGAGCTCCGTTCCGCGTCACGAGTTCCCCATCGAGCTCGTGTAGCTTCTCCAATTTTGTTTCGCCAATTGGATCGAAGCGACGACAGGAGTCCAGCGTAGCTGCTACGCAAATCCGGCGAATCTCAGGTAAATATTTCCCTTCATTTATCTTGTTGTTTTATCTTTTCTAATAGTTTTGTTTTCCTTATTATTTCATAATTATATCATTTTCATCATACCCCCAAAGCCATCTACCCATTGTCCTCTTACCCTTTTGTTTATAACCACATTTTATTTCATGTTTATAAAAAAATTTAAAAAAAATATATAAAATCTAAAATTAAAAAATCTATCACAGCATTTTTTTATCAAAACAAAAAAAAAGAAAAACAAAAAGAGAAGTAACGGGAGGGAAGCAGCGGCACCCCCGCCGCCCCCCCCCCCCCCCGCATCTCCTCCACCGCCAACGCGCGGCGCCGTCGCCGTCGCGGGCCGACCCGCCAACCGCCACCTGCTGCACCGCCCTCCTCCATACGCCAGCACGCGGCCCCGACGCCGCACTCCACCTCCAGCCGCGGCCCCGTGCGCCGCGCACCGCCGCCCCCAGCTCCTCCACTGCCGCAGTGAGCGGCGCCTCCGCCGCCATCTCCTCCACCATCCCTCGACTCCGCCACCGACACGCGGCCGCCAACTCGCCGCCCCACTGCGCGGTCGTGGATCCAAACCCTCCCCCCTTTTGGGTTCATCTCATCGGGCCCAGGGAAGAAGAAGAGCCCTCATTTTCTTTTTTTATTAGTAAAAATTGCATTTGTTATTTCGCATGTTTTGGTAATTACAATTGAGTCCATGTGTGTGGTTTGTGTTGACTTTTCAATTTCTGTTTTGCACGAACAACCCTGTGTTTATGCATTGATTTGGACCTCATTTATGCATCTTTTTAGTCAATGAAAAATGGTTTGATGTTGAGCAACTAATTCTCTAACTTTTGGATATTTATTTGTATTTTTGTGAGTTATTGTGAATTAATTAAAATTGTGCAACTGAACTTTTGCATATTTTACCCATTTTAGACTCTTAAATTCATATCTAACTCACGGTTGCTCTAAAAATTCCACAAAAATTGTATGTGATGCCTTGATATGTGAGTAACTTACAGTCCAAATTTCACATCCATTGGAGTTGTCTTGTGCCTGAAATAAATTGTAGAGTGTTTTTAGTATTTGATTTTTAGTCAAATCCACATATATCCTTTTTGCAAAATTTCAACTCTACTGGATTGCACATCTAAATATCTTTCTGAGGTAATTCGCACTCTGATTAATTTGACATTGTGGATTTATTAGAAATTAATTACTCACTATCACTCTGTTTTCACTAAAAAATCCATAAAAAATTCATACTTTGTCAACAAAATCCAAAAATATTACTGTAGCTTCCTTGCATCATGTTTTAATTCCAGTAAAGTTTTCATGATTTTTGCTTACTGTTTGTGTGATAAATTGCGAAAAAACCCATAAAAAGTGTGCATTTTTCCTTGTTGCATTTTAACCCCTAAAATACCAAAAAAATGTGTTTTGTGTTCATCTCTGGATTAGTATTCTAAGAAAAATATAATTTTACTGAATTGAACTGATTTGGCATTAAATTTAATTTGGCTAAGTTGTATGCTTTCTTAGTATATTAGTTCACCTACATTGTGCATTTTGGCATCCTATTTGCATTAAAAAAATCTAAAAAATACCGCTTGGAAATCTAGACCTAAGTTTTTGAATTAAAACCGAAGTTGTCCCTTTGCCTCCCTGAGTTCGACCCCGGACTTGCCCGGGATATAAATTAAAGCCGAGACACTCTTCACGGAGATCTTTTCTCGGTTCTGACCGAATCGCTAAGTACACGTGCTACAACGACCACGAATTAGTTATCGTATTTAGCGTCCCGTCACATACTCAGACATATAATAACACATCTGTCTCTGGTCAGAGGATGTGTGCCTATATCATGACAGCATACGACATAGGACTTTGGTTATCTCGATCTCGTTAAGTCAACTCTTTGACCTAACTTATCTAACACCTCCGAATCTCTATTCCTATGCAGAGGACCTGCATCAAGAGGTCGATTAGATATCAGCCTAAATGAGAAAGGATTGCCATCTCCTACTCAGGCTGGAGATCATCTCTTAACAATCATTTGACGGTGCTTGATGAGTCCTCAATCTAACTCTTTAGATATTCATCCAAGCACCAGCCTCTATGATTTAATAATTGAATCAACAGCTGTATGATCATCAAGATGGCCATGGTACATAACCCTAATTGTACTAAGGGATCTATTATGCAAATTATTTATTCTTCATTTCAGATCGGGGAATGATATTCGCAATAACATTTATTGCATAATGGCTCGCCGTGGGCTCGCATCTCCATCACTCTTTCCTCTACCCCGGCCTCATCGTCCTCCTCGTCCCCTCCCTTTGACTCCCGTGCCTCCCACTCTGCCCTGAGCTCCTCACCTCAACCCTCCCCCTGATCCCCACGCCTCCCCGTCCCCCTCTGCCCCTTGCCTCCTCCTCCGCCCCAGCCTCCCCCCTCCTCCGCCCCTAGCCTCCCTACTCCTCCGCCTCCGCTCCCTATTTTTCCAGTCCATCTAGATGAAAACTCTGTTATCCTCTTCTCCTCGTGGACCACAGGGACACCCAAGGAAGCAACATCATCTCACTGCAACTGCATCGTCATGATCGCAGGTTTATTCACTGATGAGGTGTTAGGCAGGAGAGGACAAGGGGCGCAACATGGAATGAGGTCTTGCTCTTGATGATGTTGTTATTCCACTTGCTAGTTACATCGTGGTGATGAAGCACATTGATTTCAGGGAGATGATGGTAACGGCGAACATGACGAGTCTTGGGGATGGAGGGGGAGAACGACAGAGGACAAGAACCGGAGGAGGAGGTGGTCGGAGGAGGAGGAGGAAGGGTTGGAGGGTGAGATGGAACATTTCTTCCAGATATGCCCCTCTTAACTGCACCATGGTTTGATTAAATCATGGTTAAGTTCAACTTATTGACGGTCAAAGTAACGGAGGGGGACAACTGATAGAACGATAAGAAGTCAGGGGCACAATTGATATTCCCAAAAAGGGAGGTAGATAACTGAAATTGCAACTTCTCAGAGGGGCACAACTAAATAAAAACCCTATTTAAAAATGACAAAAAATTATAAAACATAAAAATATGGTATTTTATACCTATAAGATACCACCCAAAAATACACTTTCTACATATGACTTATTTTGATTTTTGCTCCTTCACGAAAGTTACATTGTAGATCTCATCGAGACAAGCAACTTTCATGTTGAACACTTTTTGAATTAACCCCATTTGTTATTTCTTTTTTATTTTCTTTACATTTAATTTTTGATTTTTCAAGGTGCGAAATGTGACAGCTCATGGAGTTCCCAAGTGTCACTCCAATTTTTATTATTTTCAGAATTTATTTTATTTATTTTATTTTTTTATTTATTATTATTTATTATTATTTATTTTAATTTGTTATTTATTTACATTTATTTATTTATTTTTATTTTTCCTACCTTTATTTTCTCTTCATTATTTGTAATAGCCTACTTATATTATTTTATTATTTATTTATTTTATTTCCCTTTTACTTATTCTCTACACCAACTTGTTCTCCACTCCAAGTCACCAACTCCCCTTTCTCCCCACTTTTTCCACATCTTTTCTATCTTCCCTCTCCTCCTTTTTATTCCCATCTCCTCCTTCATTCAACTTTATCCACCATTCTTTGAGAAAGGGTCTCCAACCCCCTTGGTGCGTTGTCGGTGAAAGCGCCGACGTAACAGGTCGAGCAATGACGAGGCTCGGGTGAGATCCATGGTTCTGCGACCACGTAGCAGCAGTTGCGCAAGCTTGCAGCTAAGCTTCAGAGCCTCCCGTCGTCTCCTTGAAGCGAAGATCATCGGAGTAGAAGTTTATCCTCTCCTCCACAGGAAACAACCTCCACCCATCATAGGTAAATCTTCTATCCTCATTATTTTATTTTATTTTATTCAACATTTATTTCGTGTTTTCATCATCACACAAACCACATCATCACACAACTCACATCATCATCACCACTTTCATTTCCCTTTTTATTTCTATTTACAAAAAAAGTTCAAAAAAATATTAAATCAAAAAAATTTTAAAAAAATACATGTCCATCCCTGAGCCTACATGCCCTCCTCCCTGGCTGCAGCCCGCCACCCATTTGTTGGTGTCGTCCCCCGCCTCTGTCACCAGCTTCTACCTATGCAGAAGCGGCCGCGCCCCATCGTACCACCCCCTCTCTCCCGCTTGCCCGCCACAGCGTGCGACCCCAGCTGCGGCCGCCAACCGTTCCTACGCCTCATCGCACCAACCGCGCCCTATGTGCCCTCCGCCTAGGTGCCACCCTCCTACGAGCACGACCACCAACATATCCTGTCACACGCACGAGGCCCCCCAACTCCAGCGTGCGGTCCCAACCCGACTGTCCTTGTGCGAGCGACGCTCCTCCCGCAGCCCGCGCTGCCGTGCGCGGGCGCCCAGCTCCGCCAGGAAACGTGCACGCCTCCAGATCGCCCCCGCCTCACCGTCGACGCGCCAACACCGCCCCCGTCGTGCGAGCGGCCACCATCCCCTCGCCGCGCGCCAGCCTCTGTCCGTGCCGCCACCGCAACCTCCCTCCTCTACGTGCCCTAGTCATTCCTGGAACCCACAGTTATCAAAGGTTGTTTTAATTTTTATTTTTTGTGAAAATTGCATATTAAGCCCATTAAGTTTCTTTAATTTCAGAAGTGCCCCTGTGCATATTTTAATTTGTTTATTTCATTTCTGTAATTACAAAGATACCACTGATTTTGCATGATAATTTAACATCTTTCTTACATCATTTATTATAACGAAAAATAGCACGTTGTTGAGAAACTAATTCTTTATTATTTGGATATTTATTTGTATTTTTGTGAATATTTAATAATTAATTAAAAATCAGAGTTTCAAATTCAGTGTTATTTTGCTCATTTAAGCTCTAAAATTCACAAATACTTATTTATTGCTCTTAAAATTGAGAAAAAAATTGCATATGATACTTCTAATTGTCCTTTAATTTATTCAAATTTCATTGAAATTGGAGGTGTCGTTTGACTAAAATAAATTATTGAGTGATTTCTGTAATTGATTTTTAATTAAATCCATGAATATTATTTTTGGAAATTTCAACTCTCATAGAGTGCTTATTTATATATCTATTTGAAATACATCGCTATCTGGATAATTTGATTTCGTGGATTTATAGAAAGTTAAATACTTACAGTCACTATATTTCCATTTAAAAATTCATAAAAAAATCGTAAATTGTCAGAAAATTCCAAAAATAATCTAGCTTTATTTCATCAAGTTTAACTTTCATTAAATTTTTCATAATTTTTGCATTCTGTTTGTATGAAAATTGTATAAAAACCCATAAAAAAACTTCCATTTTTCATTTGTGCATCTTAAATCCAAAAATTCCAAAAAATACACTTTGCATTCATCATTGGATTAAGTTTCTAAGAAAAATATAACTTGATTAATTTGAACTAATTTCACATTAAAATTAATTTGATTAAATTGCTAGTTTTCTTTACAACCTAATTCAATGGCATTTTGTATTTGGCATTTTTATTTCACATAAAAAATTACCAAAAAAATCTCGCTTTGAAAATAGTGAGCTAATTCCTCTAACTTGATCCGAAGTTGTTCCTTTGCCTCCTTGAGTCGACCCTGGGGCTTGCCCAGGTTAAAAATACATCAAATCACATATTATTTAATTCATCAATTTGTATGGTTAATTTTTTTATCAATCCTGACTGCCCGACTACAAAAAACGACACACATTTTAAATTAAAAGGGTACATCAGCGACTCAATCAAATGGCGTCATTGTCAGGGAGGCAAACGACATAGGATCATTTTAGAAAAATTAGATTAAGGTTTTCCATTCAATCGGGTAGTCTGATCCCCGAACCACCCTGTAAATATTTCATTTTTCTATTATTTTTCTATTTTTTTATTATTTTTGTATCTCTCTCTAACCACTGTCTTATTTTTGTGCAAGAAACACGAGGTATCGAAGGTGACTCGTCAGGCAAGCCGAAGAACCCACATTAAATTGAACTGAGTGTCTTTGAGAGAACCTGTAAAAAATAAAAAAAGTTTGCATTTAAAGTGGTTCCCGTTTGGGTTCACACATGTGTAACCGAATGAAAAGGCTCTCTATGTTGTGTGGTTTCTTGCCGTATGATAGATCCTGCATTCGCGGCTCTTAGAGCTTCTTAGGTCTGTTTGTGCTCGTAGTATCTAGGACCACACATAACTCTTAACTAGACGCACTTAGACCGCAGGACTTTAGCCTAATTTAAATTCATTCTTCACTCGCTAGTAGAACTACCTGTCTAGGAGAGGCTTTTCTCATTTGCATTTCATATAGTGTAAAATTTCAATTCAGTATTGCATCCCGCATTGTAGAGAGCCGGAGGCATTGTAAGTCTTCATACTCAATCATTCATCATCGTTTTCTTGATTGCATCAGCTTTTTTTATTCCCTCTCTCGGTTTTTTAACTTAGGACAAAGGAATTGGGACTGGACGGTAGACGTGATTGCTTGTGTGGATTAACTACAGTGACAAGTAATCTCTAAAATCAGGACTGCTAATTGAATTGGACCAACAAAAATTGACTAAAATTAACATCTGTTTGCAGGAGAGCAACCCCGACCTTGATTTCAGGCTGAGTGAGGGTACAGAGAGTGTATGTGCACACACTAAGATAGAGCCCAAATCCTCGCCTTCCATATCAACGTACCCTGCTCTTAGTGAATATCATAGACTGGAGTATTTGAAGTTCAACTGACTAGCACCAAGTAACCTCCGCTTGCTTCGGCAAGTAGATAGGGGTGAACCAGGGGTGTGATGCGACAAGTTGCTAGTAACCCTTCGGGGCGAAGTGACAAGACTTGTCAGCCTCCTCCTACTTTAGTAGGTAGATAGGGGCAGATCCCTGAACTTCATCAGTATTAACCGAGTAAGCTGGTGATAGGAGCTAAGAGAGGAAGTACGTTGGTATCTTAGGCAACATGTTAAATAGGGGAGATGCATCCGGCATCGAGCCAACTTCCCTATAGGCCATCATGTAATACTCTCTAATTTACTTGAAAATCACACTTAAAATCAACCATATTAATCAGACCCGGCTTCAAGTCCTTCACCGTATTGAGTGTGAACTCAGGGTTTGCTCTTGCATTTGTCTTTATGTCTGTTTGTGCATGTTCTCACCCTGTATTTTTGCACGTTTTCACTTCAATCCTCTCTCATTTCTTCTTAAAGATGTCAGCTCATCAGTTTCTGCACCGACCATCTTCATCATTCTTCTACTCCATGCACCCTCTTTTTGAGACGGTTTCTCCGCAACCACCCTTCTTCTCTCTATCTCACCCCGATTATGAAGTCATAACTTCGACTGACTTCTCCACTTCTTCACATTTCTCACCTACTCCATATTCTAACACTCCGGATCCACTTCCATCCTAGGATGACTGTCCTTATTCTTGGGAGCTTGCTAAAATCAATGAACCAAACGAAGAGTAAGCTACTGCTGAGACAGATGACTGGCAGAATTACCCACCCCCACATACTTCATTTCCTCTTCATATGAAAGTTGGGACAGGTCCACAAATTACAAATACACATCCTGACTGGACCTTAGTGTATCATATGGTCGACCAAACACATCGAATGGAGAGGACTGCACTTTATCATTTTCCCAACTTGATTAACCTTAGTGATCAAGTACGCATTAACCAACCCTCACACCACTCATTCAGAGAGCCTACACCTGTAAGGGATTGGACTCATGAGCAAAATCTAAAAGCCCCTTATATGTCTAATCCACATGAGGCTTCGACCAATATCTGCAATTTGGATGGTCTATACTCGAATCAGAATTATATGCCTGAGTCTAGGTATGTTGAGTATGATACCCTAAGATCTCAGCACTATCTCCAACTGAACAGACTTCTCCCATGATTTGTCAAGCGAACTTTATGGAGGATGACATTTTAAGACTTATTGAGAAAAATGAATCATTTGGTAACAAGTTGAGAGATGTCACTCAAATATTGCACTCAATTTATGCCAGCTTGACTATGAAAGAGTAGATTTGATGTTGAAAATCGAGCGAACTTTAGGGAATCCACACACGTTTTCTAGCTAGAGTCTATTCTACCTTCCTCTTCTACTAACCTCTTACCCTCCAATCCAGAGTCTAACCATTCGTCCATAAAAAAACACCAAAAAAATTGAAAATCTCAAAAACACCAAAAAAATTAAAAACCAGAAAATCTCATAAAAATAGAAAATGAAAATGGCCTAAAAAAATTAGATCATGCCCTAAGGGAAGCACTCGATGAAGAATTGATTTTTAATCTTCCCTTAATAAAGGCCATAGATCACTTCCCCGACCTCAAACGATTTGTGAGAAGTAAATTAATGCCTAAGAGGTCAAGCAATAAGAGGACAAGGACTGAGAGACACATATTGTCTATGGCCACCTCCTTGGTGATGGGGAGAAAGACCAAGAGCCGCAGAATGAAGCGGGTTCCTAGGGTTGAATGTGAAATCAAAGACACTATCTTCACCCATGCAAGAATCGATGATGACTCTCTGATAAATATCCTCCCGACCTCTGTGTTTGACAAGCTCGAACTCATGCCAATCAGAAAGTCGAGAGAGATCGTTCAGCTGGCTGATCGATCTATCAAGCGGTTGAGAGGAACTATTTCAGTCATCATAACTTTACAAGGTGCTCTATTTAAGGTAGACTTCACGGTCATTGACAATGAGTACCGAGGAGAGTTTTCCTAGTCTCCTATTATTCTCGGGAAGTCGTTCTTAGCCTTGCTAAGGAGACTATAGATTGCAAGACTCGAGAAATCGATTTTACAGCATTGAGAGCACTTCGACCTCACCCATTTTTTGATACACTTAACTCTAAGGTGCCCCACAAAGATGCTGACAGCCGTGACCATCGAGAGGTAGATGAGTCTCACCTCTCTGCTACATCTGAGATTTCGATTATCGAGCCGACCATTGGTTTAGAGACTCCCCACACGTCCATGACTCCTGCTGCTTGCATCACCACTACTGTATCAACTTCAAAAAAAGACCCACAACCCGAAGCTGTCATTGAGTCAGACACGATTCTCATTGATTGTCTTGACTGTTTCTATGATCTGACATCCACGACTAATAATGCCAAGCCAACTGAGATCACTAACACCTTACCAAGACGTGCGCTGACCCTTCAGGAATATTATAAACTATATGGTGACTCGCCTGATGAGGAACACATGGTCAGTACCGTACCACAACTCGGACCTTCAAAGGATACCACCAAGACTAAATTGACCCCACCCAAAAACACGGTTTCACCCTCCTCTAGTTGACTATCTGGTGAGAGGAAGTCGAGAATGGATTCCTCGAGGTGTTCCCCTAAACCAATCAAGGTGTGTCGCTCTCCACTCCCTCTCAATGATTCGGGTTCTAGAAAATCGACTAAGAAAGTTTCCTGTAACATGCTGGAAAAGGAATTTTCGGAGGAATCCTCATCGGGTCTGGATGAGGTGATTGATATCAGTGAACTCGGTTCGGTTGTTCTTAAGCCATATCTGAGCAAGCAGCCGTGTGTCGACCCTCATTGGATGATCCCTACACCTCACTATTATTCATCTGAGGACAAATCTGATAGCGACACATATGTATATTTTCCACCTCCTCTCTCCCGCAAGAAGGTTCGTCACAAATCTTTTTTATCCTTGTATATTCTCACTCCACCCTGTATGTAATTTCTTTCCCTCCCTCCCCGATGCTTCGAATCACTCGCCTCGGCTCCAAATCATTTCATTTTATGGCTATACTTAGGATGACCATATCCTAAGTATAGGGGGAGAGTGATTCGGGTCTCTTCACCATTCTCTGTACATTCTCCAGATCTCATCGGTTCTCACACTCTCTCCTGTCCTATACTTAGGCTGACCAGAGCCTAAGTATAGGAAGGACAGATGCCCATCATGTATATATATTCATCTACTTCCCCTCTTAACCTCTCCCGCCCCATTTTCTCTCTTCTTCTACACTTAGGCTGTCAGAGCCTAAGTATAGGGGGCGGAGCGACTTCTATACTTTTTTGTTATTTTGGCTCTCCTACGCTTAGCACGAGCTATGTCTTTTTCCTTGCTTCACGTGCTCTGAGGACATAGCACGTGCTAAGTATAGGGGAGTATGTATATATTACATATATACTTTACCCATAGCTCGTACATTCGCGTATTTTTGTATATATTATGTAGTAATTATGAGGTGGGTAAAAAATTGAAAAATAATTGTAAAATACGTGTATACTAGTGTGTATATTGTATAATCTATATAATACTTGTATAAAAAGTTGTAAAATGCTTGTAAAAACATATCCTTGTAAAATTTGTTGTAAAATAGATGTATACCGTAAAATTAAAAAAATGAAAATAATAATATTAATAATAAAGGCTTCTTATTTACTCTTGCATATCATCCTTGCATTTCAAAAGAAAACAGAGAGAGAGTCTTGCATGTCATTCATCTCTATAGCATGTCATTTGCATCTCATCTGCATATTTCGCATATGCAAAGTGAAAAGTTACTGGGTTCTAAACCAAGTTATGAATAGATGTCGGGGATGATATTGATTTGACCTTAATCTACCTAATCTCAGAGGAACCTTATCGGAACTGGAATTAAGATTTTTCAGGTCGAGTGACTTAATTCTTTGAGTCTGCAAATCTATGTTCACATGTCATCTTGATTGGTCTAAGTAGAATATTTCATACCCATACACACACGATTCTTTTAGTCAGTGACCTAACTTGGACAAGCACCATGCACGAAGCTCTTCATTGATGAGGTGGTAAGGAGGTAGAGTCCTTTGGCTTGGAGTAGCAAACAGGTGGAAACATCTGTCCTCCTCTAGGGAGGGTAGTGCATCTCAACCTAGTCCAGTGGTGTTGACGTCTAAGTACAGGATGTTGTGAGTTGTAATAAAGCTTCAAAAGAGGGATAGTCTACTGGATCAAGAGTAAAAACTCACGATGTACATGATGCACCTTGTATATATGTCAAAAAAAAGAAGAAAAAAGAAAAAAATAAGAAGAAGAAATACAGAATCTCCAAAAGTGGGCAGGCCTGATTGAAAAGTAAAATGCTTGTCGGAGTGTATATACAAGGATAAAAAAATAAGAAGAGCGTCAAAGTTTTGTAAGCTTGTAGCTAGATGACTTTGCTACACTGGTCAAGCATCATAGGATAGGTATCTACACTAGCTACTGTCCATTCTTCTCTCCACCCCCTCTTCTTGAGTTGGTCGCACTTGAACTTAGAAGGGAATAACCTGCTCCTCGAGGAAAGAGTTACTGGATCGGGGAATTAGAGTTACCTTGTTAGAGGAGGATGTTCTTTACAATTTATGATGTAGAGAGCTATATTTCACTTACACAGTACAATCAAAATTCATAGTCATCAGAATTTGCGTATGAAGATTTGCTCTGACCTAACTGTTGAGGCAATTTGAATAAGAGACTTGTGGAACTTAAAGGCTGTTAGGTCTTAAATTCAATTCCCAATAAGGTTCTGCCGCATTATTAATCCAAAGTTCGAGTCAAGCTCCATTTTCACCTTTTGTTCATGACCTTGGTATGGAACCCAAAATCATTTCAATTTTGCATTTCATTTTAATGCTCAGGGACGAGCAAGGTTTAAGTATAGGAGGTTGATGAATCTGTGATTCATCACTTTAAAAGTTGAAAATAGAGCTTTGTTCCCAATAAATTAGCTGCATTTTATCACTTATATTGCATAATTAGCATTCATGCACGTATAAATAATATCTACATTTTAGCTTTCATATTTGCATTAAATAAGGAGCCAAATTCACTTGTAAATATTCACCTGTATATTAGACAAATTAATCTTTTTATATCTGTTGTATTATAACTCCAAATCCAATAAAATCAACTCTATTGTGTACATATTACTAACACCAATAAAGGAAAAATATCAAAAAAATACTAACTTGTAAAATTGACCAATAAACCCAAATCCAAGTTTGAGACAATGAACCTTAAAATGCACATATCTCTCATGCAATGTCCGATTTAGGTCTACTCACTTTTAAAGTAATATACATTCGAAGATCTTCAAAACAATACTAATTTCGTAAAAATCAGAGATCGTATGTGAAACATGGGTTTTGGGCCCCTATTGTATATTGTACATATTGACTAAAATACCATTCATTTTATCTTTTTATTTTTCTTAATTATTAAAAAGTCAAAAAAATAGATTAAGTTGTAAATATTTCTTTCACATTTTATCTACATTTATTTTGAATTTTCTCTTATTTAAAAATGAAAAAAATTACAAAACATAAAAATATGGTCTTTTATACCTATAAGATACCACCCAAAAATACACTTTGTACATATGACTTATTTTGATTTTTGATCCTTCACAAAAGGTGTAGATCTCGTCGAGACGAACAACTTTCTTGTTGATCACTTTTTGATTTGACCCCTTTGTTATTTATTTTTTATTTTCTTTACATTTAATTTTTTATTTTTCTAGGTGCAACACGTGACAGCTCCTGGAGCCACCACATGTCACTCCAATTTTTTATTATTTTCAAAATTATTTATTTATTTATTTATTATTAGTATATTTAATTATTTTAATTATTTATTTATTTACATTTATTTATTTTCATTTTTTCTATCTTTATTTTTCTCTTCATTATTTATAGTCACCTACTTATATTACTTTATTTTTTATTTATTTTATTTCTCTTTTACTTATTCTCTGCTCCAACTTGTTTCCTACACCAAGTCACCAACTCCCCATTCTTCCCACATTCTCCACATCTTTTCTAACTTCCCTCTCCTCCTTTTTATTCCCATCTCCTCCTTCATTCATCTTCATCCACCATTCTTTAAGAAGGATCTCCAGCCCCTTTGGTGCATTGTCGGTGACAACGCCGACGCAACAGGTCGAGCAACGACGAGGCTCAGGTGAGAGACATAGTTCTACGACCACGTAGCAGTAGTTGTGCAAGCTTGCAGTCAAGCTTCCGAGCCTCCCGCCGTCTCCTTGAAGAGAAGATCATCGAAGTCAAAGTTTATCTACTCCCCCACAGGCAACAACCTCTACTCATCACAGGTAAGTCTTCTATTTCCATTTTTTATTTTATTTTATCTAACATTTTTTTTTCGTGTTGTTCATCATCACACAAACCACATCATCACACAAATCACATCTTTATCAACATCGTTCGTTTCACTTTTTATTTCCATTTATAAAAAAAAAATCAAAAAAATATTACATCAAAAAAATTCAAAAAAAAAGCCAGGAGCCCAACTGCCCTCCTCCCTGGCCACAGCCCACCGCCCCCTTTTGTTGTTGCCGTCCCCCGCCCCTATCACCAGCATCCGCTCGCACAGAAGCGGTCGTGCCCCAGCGCACCACCTGCTCTCTCTCGCTCGCTCACCGCAGCACACGACCCCAGCCACAGCCACCCACCGTTCCTACACCTCGCCGCACCCACCTGCGCCACCTGCGCCCTCTGCCTGAGCGCCACCGTCCTACGAGCGTGGCCACCAGCCTATCCTGCAGCTCGTGCGAGGCCCCCCAACTCCAGTGCATGGTCCCAGCTCGGTCGTCCTTGCAGGAGCGGCGCTCCTCCCGCGGCCTGCATCGCTGCGCGCGGGTGCCCAGCTCCGCCAAGCCACGCGCATGCCTCCAGATCACCCCTGCCTCGCTGTCGATGCGCCAGCACTGCCTCCACCATGCGAGTGACCACCATCTCCTTGCCCCGCGTCGGCCTCAGTCCGCACCGCCACTACGACCTCCCCCCTCTACGTGCTCTAGCCATTCCAGGTACCGACGATTATCAAAGGTTGTTTTATTTTTTTGTGAAATTGCATATTAAGCCAAATTAAGTTTCTTTATTTTCAAAAGTACCCCTGTGCACATTTTAATTTGTTTATTTCATTTCTATAATTGCAAAGATACCCCTGACTTTGCATGATAATTTGGACATCTTTCTTGCATAATTTATTTTAATTAAAAATAGCATGTTACTGATTCTTTATCATTTGGATATCTATTCGTATTTTTGTGAGTATTGAATAATTAATTAAAAATTAGAGTTTGAAATTTAGTGTTATTTTACCCATTTAAGCTCTGAAATTTGCAAATACTAATTTATTTCTCTAAAATTTGTGAAAAAATCAAGATGATGTTGCTAATTGTCCTTTAATTTGTATACAAGTTTCACTGAAATCGGAGGTATCGTTTGCCTAAAATAAATTATTGAGTTATTTTTGTAATTGATTTTTAATTAGATTCATGAATATTATTTTTTGAAATTCCAACTCTCTTGGAATGCTTATTTAAATATCTATTTGAGATAAATCGATCTCTGGATAATTTGATTTCATGGATTTATTAAAAATTAAATACTCACAGTCACTCTGTTTCCATTTAAATTCATGAAAAACATCTTAAATTATCAAGAAATTCCAAAAATATTAGCATAGCTTCTTTTCATCATGTTTAACTTTCAATAAATTTTTCATAATTTTTGCATTCTGTTTGTACGAAAAATTACATAAAACCCCATAAAATTTCGCATTTTTCATTTGTTCATCTTAAATCAAAAATTCCAGAAAAAATACATTTTGCATTCATCATTGGATTAGGTTTCTATAAAAATATAACTTGGCTAATTTGGACTAATTTCACATTAAAATTAGTTCGGTTAAGTTGCTAATTTTCTTTATAACCTAATTCAACGATATTTTGCACTTGGCATTTTTATTTCGCATAAAAAATACAAAATAAAATCTTGCTTGTAAAATAGTGAGCTAATTCCTCTAACTTGATCCAAAGTTGTTCCTTTGCCTCCTTGAGTCGACCTGGGGCTTGCCCAGGTTAAAAATACATCAAACCGCACATTATTTAATTCATCGATTCGTGCGGTTAATTTTTAATCAATCCTGATTGGCCGACTACAACAAAATTACACACATTTTAAATTAAAAGACCACATGAGTGACTCAATCAGTTGCCAAAAGAACTAAATTACCCCCATTATTTTTATTTAAATTATATACATCCATCCCAATAAGGACGACTATCATCACATAATTACGTGCAGATATCTTATAGATACAAGGTCAAGGCATCGACGTAGACCCTAACGGACGAGTCTGCGGGCTGAGAGGAATTTATCGGTGGATATAGTAAATGTGCTCGAATTTTCAGAAGAATTCTTCGTAGAGAAGCTGAACGTCAGCTTCAGGAGAAGCAGAGAGAGATCGCCCAGATGATGGCCAGATCAACTTCCACGTATGAGATTGCAGAGGAACCATTTTATGATAAGCATGTCATAATGTAATAAATAATGTAAAATGAATTTTGGTTTACTAGATTTTGGATATTTTATTTCGCGTTTCAGTTCGTATCAGTTTGTAATTGACAATTATGTCACTAATTTGGTGAATATATCTCATCTCACCAAATCAAATAACAACCAACAACTTCAACTAACTTTCAAACTTTATTCCTTAATCCCCAGTAGCCATCCGAACAAAGAATAGTCCTTATTCCAGTTTATTCTCCTTATTCTTATTCTCCAGCCAAACGGAGAATAGACTCTTATTCTCCTTATTCTCCATCCCCATTCCTTCTTATTCTCAAACCGAACATCCCTAAGTGAAAAAGTAAACATAAACCACTAGCCATGATTGTTTGGCCTGCACACTAAGTACTAGGCTCTAGGACATGATAAGTACTAGGGAAAACACCATCAGATTGGCACCTTAAGGTGTGCCAAACATCATGTCCCCCAACCAACACAATTGTTGGGTTCATGATATCTAAGTTTCTACCTAGGACCCCAGCGATGCATAAGTCTCCCTTGATGGCATCTACTCCACTACCAGTTGCCACATAAGAACAATCATTTTAACATAGAAAGAATGGATACAACAAGAAAGTCGTTCGCAATGATTATTGGATATTAGAATGATTTTTGGATACCACAAAATGAAAAATTGTCCATATTAAGACATATCCAACAATCAATTAAAAATTGTAATAGTTATTTTGAGCCAAAAAAATCTAAAAAACTTTTAAAGATCAAATAAAATAATAGAAAATCATAAAAAATATGTACAATATATCATTTTAAAGGTAGCTATAAAGTATAAATAAATTCTATGTTTTTACTTATTGTTTACTACTTTAAAAATAAAAAATGGCATGTTTTAACCTTATTTTACTATTTTCAAATTAAATAGCCTTTTAAAATCCCATGAAAATTTATATATATCCCACTTTTTTTAAATATGTATAATATATCATTTTAAAGGTACTAAAATGGCTATAAAGTATAAATAAATTCTATGTTTTTACTTATTGTTTACTACTTTAAAAATAAAAAATGGCACATTTTGACCTTATTTTACTATTTTCCAATTAAATAACCTTTTAAAATCCCATGAAAATTTATATATAACCCAAATTTCTTTAAAAATAGTAAAAATATATAAAACATAAAAACATTTTGAAATTTGATTTTGAGAATTTCACATGTATTTCAAAATAAAAAGATATTTTTCAATTAAAACAGTACTTTTAAAACCCAATATATTCCCTTTCGTAAAAATCAATAGAAGAATACGAAATAAAATTTTCGAAAACTTCCCCACTTTACCTCATTGTATTGGCTTTGAGAATTGAGGGAAGAGAAGGATAGAGACAAATGAATGATAAACGCAAGAAAGAAAAGATACACCGAATCAATCATTTCATCTTTCCCATAAAGTATAAAAATCAGACTATAACAGTAATAAAAATATCAAACACATAAAAAAATATATAAAACAATATACATATATATCAAACAGGAATAAAGAAAATAACCTAAAAAACACATATACACTTCAAAATCCGCTAAAAATATACAAAAACCTTTTAACAACAAAAAATACATAGAAACCCATAATCACATTATAATATACCAATTTACCTAAATTGAAAGTTTGTCTCCTTTGTCCTTGCAACTTATATTATGTTAAAAAAAATATTAAAAATTATTTATTATTGATTCCAAGAGTTGCAACAACAATGTTAGATAAAATTTAAAATTTTAAACATCGAGAAATATGTGTCAACAATATCTACATAGATTTCAAGATCTATGGATTAATTAAAATAAAATATGTTTATATTTATTTCCCTTTTAACATATTTCTTATAGGAACTTGGTATTCAATCCATGTTTTGTAGGCGACTTAGTGTTTGATCCAAGTATTGTAGGTATCTTGGTGTTTATAAGTGGGAACGAAATTAAGTATTTGATTTGAAGTTGAATTATTTGGCATGGTGTTTAATTAAAGTATGTATGAACTTTAGTGTTTGATTTGAAGTTGAATTCACTACAACATACCTCTATTTTAGGGGCAGCAACAAGCGATAGTCGTTCGATGACCGTCACATATGTATTCAACTGGGATGGTCATCTTATGATCGTCTTGTTTGTTTACGGAAGGGACGATCGAATAACAACCGTCCCTTACAAATGACATACGATGGGAGAAACGACCGTTCCTTCCTTATTCAGATGGGATAGTCGCTTAAAGATCGTCTCTTCATGTTCCATCGGGTAGGATGGATGATATTGAAACCGTCCTATCCGACCCCTTATCCCTATATGGTCGAATATTGTATCCATGAGGACTAGGGTTGGCTATTTAGTCATGGCTCGATGAGCCAGGCTCGGGCTCGGCTCGATAAGGGCTCGTGAGCTTATCTCATTAGGCTATTGAGTCGAACCCAAGCCAAATTTTTAGTCTCGATAACTTAACGAGCCGAGTCCGAGCCGAGCCCTTCTCGGCTCGATAACTCAATAAAGGTCTCAATAAGGAATATATATTCTATTTGTGAAATTGTAATGATGTTTTTTTATTTGTATTAGTTTTGCAATATTGTGAATGGAGGACTATGTGTCTATGTGGTTTATGTAACGGCAATATTTGGTAGATTATGTTTTAGACTAGATTTTTCTACACTTATCTATGTTAATCTAGGTTATAATTAGATAATTATGATTTTCTTCTTTTTTTTAGAAAATATAATGTTACAATATATATTATAATTTAACTTTTATATACAACTCGGATGGTGTCTTACTGGTAAGGAAGGCAGTCTTCAAAGAGGAGGTTGCGAGTTCGAGCCCAAGTAACAACACTTTTCCACACAAAAATGGCTATTTTCCTTAACGATCCTGACCAGGATCGAGCCCAAACCAAGCTCGATAAGGGTCTCCGGCTCAATAAGGGTCTCGAGCTCGAACGAGCTCGAGCCCGAGCTCAAGTCAAGGTCTGGTTCGGCTTGTTGGGCTCGATAGCTAGCCCTAATGTGGACTATAAGGGATGGTGTTGACCGTCCCATATAGCCTTCTGTATACGTCTTGCTTATTGAGTTCATATTGTCTAGTGACACGGAGTAGATGGGCGTAATGTCCATCACATCTAGTCGCTCTGCTCCCAACAATGGCTTCTAGAAGGGTAGATGAGACAGTTTGCACCATCGTAGGAAGGCTTTTGTGCCAGTCCCTTCGATGCTTGATAAGTTGGAAGCAGAGGGACAGTTGTCACACCATCCCGTCAGATCTTTCGCTAAGGAAGAGATGGTCCTTCTTACAAACATACCACCTAATCCCCTCGATGGCAAGCCATATTTCATCCATAACCTTACATAATCCATCGTTGCCGCTAAGGACGGACCTCACCCACCCGTGCTACAGTGATCTCCCTCCGCTATGCGATGACGCTTTCTGCACCGATGATCCGCTTCCTCCTCTGATCATCTCTTCTCCATCGGTGGTCATGTGACAACTCTTTTCCTTCTCCACGTTCTGCTCATCATCAAATCTATTGGTAACTATTATTGAGTTTATTTAGAAGAAATATATGATCACGTGATTATATGGAATACTCTATCTTTGATAATTGTATGATTGCAATGCATCCTTCTCCACATGACATTATGCAAGTGATGATTCATTCTCAACACACATTTACCTCTATCATATTTATTTGATTGTTGTATACGATTCATTCTACACGTGATTATATACTTTTATATATTGTTATTTGTTGATTACAGGATATGATATATATATATATATTTGATAGTGTATTATTTCTTTGCAAGTTTACTTGATATAGGACTGCATGCTACATGTTTATCATAGAAAATGCTTATGCTTGATAATTGCATTATTTATGTGTTTGTGTTTGTATGTGTGTGTGTATACATGTGTGTCTATGTATGTATGTATGTGTGTGTTGGCGTGTGTGTGTGAGTGAGTGTGCGTAAGTAAGTGTGTGAGTATGTGTGTGTGTGTGTTGATGTGTGCATAGTCCCTTACAGTACTGCTCCGCTCCATTACAGTTCTATGCTGCTCATCTTTTAGAGGAGAGCCTGAGTGAACTTCTACCGTGGATCTTTCTTTAAGAGGTCCAAAAGAGGATGGGATGCGCAATTCCATCAAATGATGATGTTGAAGACATGGTTTTTGCGAATATATGTGAGAAAACACAGTACTTTGAAGAATACTTTAGGAAGATCATTTCTTCTTTCTTCGTGGTAGTGTAGAGCTATGTTCAAGTATCTTTTGATATGTTTGAGTATATCAACATTCCTGCTTCTGTGAGGAATTTATACATGCTGCTGATAAAGAGGAGGCTAAGAATGAATATGCTTTTAGGAGGTCTGCAACATTTATCTCCTAGAGCATCTTTGTTGCTAAAGTTCTTAAGTCAACTTATATCCCTTTATACTAGAAAGACGGTAATAGATTTTGATGGTTACATCCGATCTTGTCAAAGTTATTATCAGGGAGAGTGCAGGTGGTTAGATGTGGATCTGAGCATGAGGAAGCTCTTAGAATCCTTGTTGCATTGTTTTTTGACAATCTCTGAAAGGCATAGGTTTTTTATCCCACATTGAACCATGCATCAGATTTTGTATTGATTATGCAAGTTGTTATGCTCAGGCCCTTATTTTTAGTTTTTCGGATTTTTATTGGGTTACTATATCTTATCTGGATACTACAAGGGAAGGGCTTTTGAGGGACTATGAAAATTTGAATTCTCATTACATGGGGAATGTAATATCCCTTGGATTGATAATTACTTGCAAGTGTTTGGACTCATTGATGTGATCCACCGAACTTTGAATGTATAAACTCTAATTTTGGAGGATTTATCATTTGCCGCCATTTTTTAGGATGTGGGCTTCTTGAGAACTGGAGGTGTTGTGATCCCAAGAGTGTTCAAGCTGCAGTGGTTGATTGAGGTACCGGACTTCATTTGAGCTCTCGGAATTTGGTGATTATTGGTGGAGCATCTTCAGATTCGTTGAATTGAAAAAAGCCTTATCTCCGATGCATTATCACCCATGTTTTCAAAAATGAATGGAGGACTACAATTAATGTATATTTTTATTCTTCTTGGATTTCATCTCATTAATTTTTTTGCTGAAGATTTTTCATAGAGATGCATTATTAAATGAGATTGGTTTTTTCCTTCTTCATTTTATCATATAACTCTTTTTTTCATTTTTTATCTTAAAAATATGTTAGTTTGATTTTATTATTAATTATATTTCCCCATGAATTTTCTTGGTTTGTGCAAAGATGGGGCCTAGCAGGGGAATTCCCAAATATGATGGTTATACTTCTTCTTGAAATTCTAATCATCATGAAATCTCCAACATTACATAGCCCCTTAGTGATCGTAAGGAACCTTACTATGATTTATTCCTCAATCATGCGCGAGAAGATGGATAATCATATATAGTAGAGATGTCAGATCCCAAAACTAGCTTGATGATCCTAGTTAAATATGAGAAAGATGATCAAAGTGACGAGGATGATGACGATGATAATAATGAAGATGAGGAGCATTCTCGCATCTTGACACAATGATCGGTTCATCGTGGAGTCATCATCCGCTGGAGGATGTTGAGATGGAGAGAGCAAAGAGGGAGAGACAAAGCCAAAGAAGAAATGAAAAGGAGAAGACCATCCTTCATCGAGGGAAGAAGTAAATGATGTAGTAATATGTAACTTATATTTTAGTATTCACAACTATTTTCATTAACATTATTATTTACAAATCGTATGTTTTGGTCTATCGCGGATTTGAAGCTTGAATATGTGAACACACCTACCGCAATGATGGTTGCCCACATTCCCGAGGATCAACCGACATTGTGGCAGTGGACTTGTAGGTGTATATATAACTCATTTGAATTAATACAGGGTGTGACTAAGACAGATAAGAGGTTGGGAAACCCAACGAATAAGTATTATTTTTACATGAAATTGATCAAATGAGATGATCGTGGTCATCCCGATAGACCCTCTATGTACATCCCTAAAGGACGCAACACATAAAAAGAGCGGTCGAAGGAACCTTAATGGGACAGTCACTGCCATCCCATCTAAGCCCCACGTACCATCATAACAAAACAAGATGGGCAAAGAGGACTGTATGGGACGGTCATGACCGTCCCATCTGATACCAGATGAGATAGTTGTAACCGTCCCTTCGAGTTCGCACATATTTAAACAGATCTGCATTGGGACATGCATAAAATGCTATATGGGACAGTCACGACCGTCCCATGCAGTTATCTTTGGCCATGTTCAGGGACCATGAGAAAAGGCAGCTTCGACCGTCCCTTCATAGTTGTATAATGGGACGGTCGTATTTATCGTCCCATTCACGCAGATGGGACCGACCTAGACGATATGATTTATCGACCATCCCATCTAATCAGATGGGACGGTCATGTACATATAAGGGATGGTAGACGACTGTCGTCTGTATACCAAGTTGTAGTGATTATTTGGTGTTTGATCAAAAGCAGTATACTTTTCGAACCTTTATCGTGTCATCCAAAGCATTTGCAAAAATGATTGAAATATATTTGGAAAATAATTCAACATAGTGATTGGTCAGTGGGTATGATTGATCAGCAATCCTGAATAGGGGAATTAGGTCTTGATTTTCACATAGTTTGGTCTCCACTCTAATATCTTGATGAAAGTTATTGCTTATATCAATTTATATATGTGCTTGTTGTTTACGAACTTTTTTATCATAATTTTTCATATATATTATTCATCTCTCTCTACTAGTATCGTCATTCTATAGGTATCCACAAGAGCTATTGGAGTGGTTAGAAGGATAAGAGATAGATCAGAGTGGACTTGCAATGAGTTGAAAGAGGAACTCTCAATCAGGGGTGATTTCCTAGATGTGGAGGAGGAGGATGTTGACGAAGAAGGGGTGCCAACACCCTAAAATTTAAGAGTTGAAAAATCTAGATAAATGACTTGAAAATAATAAATGGCCTAAATTTTCCGAAGTTGAAAACAAAAGTTGTAATTTTTAAGCTCTACGGTTTTGTAGAATGAAGAGTTTTAAAATTAGGCAATTAGTTGCTTGGAGAAATTCATAGGTTATATTATAACATTCTTAAGATTATTAGTTTCTTGTTTACTTTATTTTTTATAATTTGTATATAGTATATTAGGCACTTATTATTTTTTGGATTTATGGTTGTAAAATATACATTAGATAAAAACTATGGTTTTATTCATATATGTATAAAATACACAAAAACTAGCTTATTAGTTTTGTATCTTGTTATTTGGGATTTTTACATTACAAACCCTAAAATTGTGTAAATTACATTCTCGATCATGTATTCTTTGTTATTATCACCTAAACCCCGCAAACTTGTTAATTGTTATACCACATCCCTTCTAGGAGTTAAACACAAAGTCCGTCAGAGTCTTTAATGTATGAGTTCGCAAGTTTTCATGGTTTACATTATAATTACGATGAATACATGGTTAAGAAGGTAATTTAAAAAGTTTCAGAATTTGGGGTGTAAAAATACCTTTTTATTTTTGAAAGATGCGATTTTTATATTTTTTGTGTAAATACAATATTAAGAAATATGTATAAAATTGAAAACAAATAAAATCAATTTAAAATCATACCTTGTGAAATTTATTGAAGTTCAAAATCCATTTTACATATCGACAAAACGGTAGCAAAATCTAATTTTCACAAATACACACTATTCACCTTTTTATTTTTAAGATTTAGGTATTTTTTTAAAATCATCTGTAAAACAAGAAGAGTTTTATTCGAGTTCATATCCATATGAGAAATCATGTTCTGAACGTAGATATATTTGTAATTAGGATTTTGGTTTTAATTGTATATAGCCATGCTAAAAGTTTTGCTTAATTTCTATATGTTTATACAAATTTTTTATTGTGTGGTCACAAAAATAATTATGTTATTTAGATTTGAAATGAGGAGTGTGGAAAATCATGAAGTTTTCCATTTATTCACGAGAAATGTACAAAGGGGCCCAGTAAAAATCAACCCTTTCACTTTTATATTTTAAAACAATTTTCTAATTTACTATTTAACATACATTGAATTTTAAAGTTTGCATGATTTGAAATTTTACAAAAATAGGTACAACTACGGGAAATAGGGATTTAACAAGTTAAGGTTAGTTTTCTTCCTTGTAATTGAGGATGTTGTTTTTGATATATTTTTGTGTTATGTATATGTGTATATGTGTGCAACGTGCAACCATATTGATTTTTATTTCCGCTTTTTGTACCAGTTTGTACATATATACATACTTTACATCCTTCTAGATTTCTTTTTTTTCTTTTTATTTTCTTCAAGGTTTTTATTGACAAGGTGATGGTCATTTTACGTGTCATTTACATGTATTTTTCAAGGAATATGGGTCAAAATTCAGGAACAAAGTATATGAATTATGGATTTTGAAGGATATGGGAAGATCCTTAAGCGCATCAAGGAATCGTGAGGATCGCATCGTATGCGATCAGGAGCGACTAGTCGCATTAGTTGCTCGAGGCAGTGGAGTTTAAAAATTTTAATCCGATGAAACCGCATGATCCAAGAATACTTCTCGGATCTTTTCATCTAAATTGCAAATAAGTATTAGGTTTACCTCTTGAAGCATGGTTGTGATCGAGTCTTTAAAGAGACCTCCTGTCTCAAGTCTGATCCGACAGAGGAGACGCTTGCGAGCATGTTGATGAGACGTGTGCTCCTCGCAATCTATGTCTATGATCCAAGCAGCAAATCTTCTGATCTCGTCACACGAGATTTGACATCTTCTTTACGAGCGAGGCACACTAAAGGAGATAGAGATCCACGAGCAAACAATCCGGTAGCATGGCGACTCTCTCTGGAGCTCAATGGTGGATGGCCACAATGAGAGAGAGAAAGAGAGTTGACGTGGAGAGAGATAGAGTTTAATTCCGTTTGGAATTGTGTACCTCTGTTTGTGAGTTTAATTCCTTTTGGAATTGTGTACCTCTGTTGTGAGTTGAGAGTCCAAATCAATGGATGAGATTGATCTTTGTTCCTTTCAGTGGCCATGATTTTGTTATCAAAAAACAAACGACAATCAATCAAATTAATTCTCCTTGGGATAATTGGAAGGAGATTGCCAATAACCATCCAAGGGGGACGGCCACCCAATCCTAGTTGGACTTGGTGGCCGTTCACCACATTTTGGTGGATGGCAATCTTTTTTCCAATAAGATTACATTATCTCATTTCCAATATATTTAATTTCCAATGATAATTCACAATTACCTTGAGAAGATTGCAACCATGCCATTGAAAATTCGTGAATCACATTCACAACGCAAAATAAAATGTAAATTATATTTTCAATTAATCATCCAATGTGAATCCAATTCACATCAATAACTAATCAACAAATATAAATCACAAAAGGCTCTCTATATTATAAATCTCATTTATAATATATTTGATTAATATGGATAGTACTATCCACATTATTCATATCCATGGTAATTAAATCACATTTAATCATATTCTCATGTGCTCAAATAATATGAATCACATTCACATTATTCACATCTTTGATAATTAAACATATTAATTATCCTAGATAACTCTCCTTATAATATGAATCAAATTCATATTATTCATTATAATTAAATCACATTCAATTATCAATTTTCTCAATTCTCAGGTACATATATCAACAATGAAATTATCCTTGAACTCTTTCAATGATACTGTGCTTTCTCCGCGGATACTTGGATATAAGGACAGTGCGATTGTATTGCTCCACGTATAATGACTTGGATATTAATATTACATCTCAACTCCAGATCATGTGAACCTCGTAAATGCTTGACTAAATCAAAATCGTGAATCTAATCTTCTAATTGCATTTAAATCAAATTCAGATCAATGTCCAACATTTGGACCAAGATCAGATCACTTCTCTACTGAGAGGAGTCACTAAAATCTAGACCTGTTTCATAACTCCTTAGGAATGGATGCGTCATGATTATACAATCATTTGTGATCACATCAACCTCGGGTATTCATTATATATGTACATCCTGCATATTGGAAGACCAAGATTAAATTGAAGTATTGTTGACTTGGTTTTTCGCGGTTTAAGATGTTGATTTTATCAAGTCGTTGTGTTACCACGAATAGTCAAGGCCAAACAAATAATGTTACAACTACTTGCGCAAAATGAACATAAAAGAACGTAAAGGGCAAGTTGAGGTTCGAATCCACAGGGACTTAGCAAGCATTATACAAAATTTTTGGGATCTTTTTAGATAAAAACAATAAAAGGCAAGGGCTGAGTTGCCTAAGTGTTGAATTGCAAACTACTTAAAAGTTAGAAACTAGTGGGCAATTTAAATAAACTTAAGAGGACAGAATTAAACTAAAATAATAAAATGACATCCTTGCAATTTTTACGAAAGACAATAATGGCAAGGTATTGTGGGTTACGTAATCTATATTTGGAGCTCAAAAATGTTGCAGAGAGAATTTCTAACTTCGCATAATCTAACAGATCTTGCACGTTGTCATTGAATTCAAATTTAGCAAGACGAACATTAAAGCAAAATGAGTTCAGTGGATTTTCTTCTCTGGAGTCGAGCTGGAGCCGCTTGCTATGGTGCTGATCGAATAGTTGCAGTGATTCCACAAGATGGCAGGCGCACGGCGGCACAGGTTAGAGAGTGGGAGGTAGCAGCTCACGGCAGCGAGCAGGCTGGAGGGCGCAGGATGCGCGGAGGCTACGTTACTGAGCGCGAGACGACACGTGGTTGCACGCAGCCGGACGAGAGAGCAACCCGGGGTTGCGGGGCCTGTGCGCAGGGGCGCAAGGAGGGTTTGCTGGTTGAGGAAGATCACCGATGGTGGTATAAGACCACCATATGCGGCTGCTGGCCGCTGCTGCACACAGGAGAGAGTTTGCGTCGAGAAGTTACGCAACCGGATGCGAGTAAGGTGCAGTTGGCCGGCGTTGAGGAGCTTCGACGGGGGGTGAGGATGTGTGTGATTAGAAGGTAGTGCAACACTCGATAGTGGTACGAGCAGGAGGTGTCGATCCCCTCTTCTCACACTGGATCTTCCTTTTTATAGACTGCTAACGTGAAGAAGAGGACGAGAGCCTCCTCGGAACTGAATGCGGTGGCGTGCGTTCATGGCACAGTGCAGGAGACGAGGAGACGGGCCTCGGGAGTTTGCATGGTACAGCCTGTGAGAAAAAATGTTAAGTTAAAAATGGAGGGTATGCATGTATTGCATATAAAAAAATAATGGCATGCTCTGTACGTTCCATGTGATTTTGCATGGGAAGTTGGAGAAATAACAAGCGACAGTAATGGATTCATGTTTTATCCCTTTACACATGGAAAAGATGGGACCAATGTACTTTATAAGATGTGAGATAATAAGATTTATTCAAATGGATTTTGGCAAATTCGACCCAAAAGTTACTGCATATCAACAGATTTTATACTTGAGATTTTAGCTAATAACAAATTATAATATCTCATTATAGTTATATATATTCAATACAAGAGCAGGTCATAATGATATATAGGTGATACATTTATGTAAATTATATTTAGATACATTATAGCTTTATATGTGTATCTATATATATATATCTTAGATAGATGAAAATGGATATCTGGTAATCTTGTTGATTTCAAATGACGCACATTGTTTTTAAACAAAAGATGTACATGGGTACAATAATATCTCATTGAGTATTTTTTAGCATAGTTTAATGGTAATTGTGAGTGACACATATGCTCCAATAATTGTACATAAATGAAGACTAATGTAAGAAATAAACAATGAATTTCACGTAATTGGCATGATGATCTCTAGATTCATCACACCCCCATACTTAAGTTTTGCTAGTCTCGAGCAAGAATAAGATAAGTAATAAAGAAGAACAAGGAAATATTCAAGATGAACTGGATGAGGGTTTGCAGCAGACACACCCACAAAGTCTTTGAATTTTCAGATCCAAACCACACAAATACACAGACTTAAGTGGAGTTGACCCATGGATTAATGATTTATTCGAATAGTCAACTTGACTCGAGTTTTGTATTTTCAACAGCCTCTCAGTTCCAATAAAATCAAACATGGTTCAGAAGGTCGATCAGGTCAGCTCATCCCTGAGAAACAGGTATTCTCTTTGACCTTGAGTGGATATAAACAGTGTTAGTGATAGTTTTAGCTTTCGTGAGTCAAGATAACGAGCTAGCAACACAATCTATCAAGGTACCGAATGATTCCCTATACAAATAGCCTCAGTCCTCACCTAGATTCAGGCATAATCTCCTTTCACCCAAGTATGTCAGCATAGAAAATAGGTCATAGTTTATTGGAGAATGGGACTTAATTTCGGGGTTTTCCGTAGACCGCTTTGGTCCGTTGCTCTCATTCTTTTCCTTTTGCAGAGCATAACCCTGGGCCTCTTTGGGCCTCTTTTAAAAATTTAGGTAGCATCATTGGGCTGCTACCACGGCTTTTTGGTGGAGAAGGGTTATTTGGTGGTCTTCTTTCCTTGCTTTTTCTTTGCACATCATTGCATGATTGGTGGTTTTTGGCATTTGTATTGTGATATGCCTTTTTGTGGTATTTTTGTCTTGGGTTTTGGTATCAAGAGGTAGTATCGGCTTAATATTGTCTTTGGAGGCACGATACTGGCTTAATTGCTGACACACTTGGACTAGAGAGATCATGTTGCTCCTGAGTCAGGTTCCTTCACTGACTATAGATAAGGTTCAGGCATTGGCACAACCAAGAGGACAACTCCTCACCTCAACTAGATTGTAATTGTATCTCGTAAACTCAACTCACTCAAGCTAAGTGCAATGTGTAGTTGTTTAATATCCACTGAAGAGTTTAAGAGTGCTACTAGTTGCTTAGGTGATCTAGTTAGATACAGAAGTTCATTCACCAGTAGAATTAGTGGAACTGAGAGAATAAAGTCCAAATGGACCTGAAGAAAGTTTAAAAACTCATGCCTAGTGAAATTCTGATGAAGTTTAGTGGATTAGGGTCAACTCAACCTCAGTCTATGATTTATGTAGTGAAGATCTTATTTTTCAAAATAGGATAAAACTAGGAAGGATGTATTTTTGGTGGTTTTCTTTGCTTTTGAAAATATTTTTAGGGGAATTTTTGCAAAAGAGAGTTTTTTTCTTTTTCTTTTTTTGAAAGAGTATGCAATTTTGAAAAACTATGCAGACACCCCCCCATACTTAACAGAAACCATGTCCTCATGGTGAAGATAATGTGCAATAGGAGGATCAAAAGGGATGTGAAATGTATTTTTGTTTTTGTGTGTTTTTTGTTTTGTTTTGTTTTTTTTTTTTGGAATGTAATGCAGAGGAGTACCCCCATACTTATCTAATGCAATGCAGTGAAAATAAACATGCGAGCGGTAAAAAGATACCTGTGAGGGAGGCTTACGAGAGTGCATGATTTAACGCCTCAACTAGGCGATGTGGTGGTTCATTTTTCCTGCAAAAGGTATGTTGTGCAAACAGGCATAGGACCAGATGGTTCAACAACGGGTTTTAGTCTTTGACCATTGACTCTGAAAGTGGCTTTAGTGTTTGGGTCAGAAATTTCTATCGAGCCATTATCGAATACTTGAGTTACAATGTATGGTCCTTTCCATTTCGATCTCAGTTTTCCTGGAAATAACTTCAGTTTTGCATCAAATAGCCACACTTTTTGATTTTCTTTGAATGTTTTCCTCGAAATATTGGCATCGTGCCATAACTTGATTTTCTCTTTGTATAGCAGGTTGTTATCATAGGCTTGTGATCTCAGTTCTTCCAGTTCAGATAAATCCAATAGTCTTTTCTTCCCAGCCTCATCATAATCCAGATGGCACTTCTTGATTGCCCAGAGTGATTTGTGGTGGACCTCTACAGGTAGGTGGCACGGCTTTCCATAGACTAACCGAAATGGACTCATACCTAAGGGTGTGCGGAAAGCAGTGCGGTAGGCCCAGAGAGCAGCGGGTAAGTGTTGGGACCAGTCTTTACGATCAGAGCGAACAATTTTCTGGAGGATGGTCTTGATTTCTCGGTTTGACAGCTCGACCATTCCATTAGTCTGTGGGTGATACGCAGTTGAGACACGGTGTTCGACTCCATTTTTCTTTAGTAAATTCTTGACTGACGAATTCAGAAAGTGGGTGCCTCCATCACTAATGACCACCTTTGGCAATCCAAATCGAGAGAACAGGTCGTTCAAGAACTTGACAACGGTTGTACTATCGGCAGCACGAGTGGGAATGGCTTCTACCCAACGAGAGACGTAATCAACAGCGAGAAGAATGTGTTGGTAGCCATGTGATGTGGTGAAAGGTCCCATGAAGTCTATTCCCCAAGTATCAAAGATCTCGACTATATGCACGGGTTGGAGGGGCATCATGTTACGACGGGTCATTGTTCCATTAGTCTGACATGCAGGACAAGATTGCGCAAAATGATGGGCATCTTTAAAGAGTGTTGGCCAGTAGAAACCGCATTGTAAGATTTTAGCGGTTGTACGCTTCCCTGAGTGATGTCCTCCACACCCAGAAGTGTGGCAGTGAGTTAGGACATCATTGACTTCATATTCAGGGATGCACCGTCTCCATATTAAATCAGTACCCTCTTTGAAGAGCAAAGGGTCTTCCCAGTGATAGTATCGGGCTTGGGCCTTGGTTTTATCTCTCTTATGTTTTGGCCAGTCATCAGGAAATGTGGAAGTGACGATGTAATTGACGATGTCTGCATACCAAGGGAGTTGAGAAGCTGACATTATGCTTTCGTCTGGAAATTTATCAGAAATTGGGATTGTGTCTGTGTTTGAGGAAGGGAATCTTGAAAGATGATCGGCCACGACATTCTTTGCTCCGGCTTTATCTCTAATCTCCAAATCAAATTCTTGGAGCAATAATACCCACCTAATGAGTCTAGGCTTAGCATCGGTTTTTGTGAAGAGATATTTCAAAGCCGAGTGGTCTGTGTAGATGATGATGTGGGATCCTAGGATGTAAGATCGAAATTTCTCTAAGGAAAACACCACGGCTAAAAGTTCTTTCTCAGTCACAGTGTAGTTCTTCTGAGCATCATCCAGAGTTTTACTGGCATAGTGAATGGCATAAGGTTTCCCATCTTTCCTTTGACCCAATACTGCCCCAACCGCATAATCAGAAGCATCACACATGATTTCAAATTCACAGTTCCAATCAGGGGGCTGTAGTATGGGTGCTTCAGTGATGATTTTCTTTAGTGCACTGAAAGACTCGTATGCTTCCTTGGTGAATGTGAAATCTTGGTCTTTTTCAAGTAGTTTGGTGAGAGGGCGGGAGATTTTTGAGAAATCTTTGATAAATCGTCGGTAAAAACCGACATGACCTAGGAAGGACCGAACACCTTTTATATTCACGGGTGGACCTAAGTGAGCGATGGTCTCAATTTTCGATGGATCCACTTCTATCCCTTTCTTTGATACAATATGTCCCAATACAATTCCTTGTTTCACCATAAAATGTGATTTCTCCCATGATAATATCAAGTTCACTTCGATGCATTTCTTGAGGACTCTATCTAAAAATCCTAGTGTTTCCTCAAAAGAGTCTCCAAAAATAGAGAAATCATCCATAAATACTTCCATAAAATCACCGATCATATCAGTAAAAATTCCCATCATGCATCTTTGAAATGTTGCTGGGGCATTACATAGTCCGAAAGGCATACGGCGGAAGGCATATGTTCCAAATGGACAAGTGAAAGTGGTTTTATCTTGATCTTCAGGTGCTATGGCCACTTGGTTATAACCGGAGTATCCATCCAAAAAGCAGAAAAATTCTTTTCCGGCTAGCTTCTCAATGATTTGGTCAATGAAGGGCAATGGGAAATGATCTTTTCGGGTGGCCTTATTGAGTTTCCTATAATCTACACAGACTCTCCAAGATGTGGCTACCCGAGTAGGGATATCATCTCCTTTCTCATTTTTCACAATTGTTAATCCAGCTTTCTTGGGAACAACCTGAAGGGGACTAATCCAAGGACTATCGGCTATCGGATAAATGATGCCGGCACTCGACCACTTGTATATTTCATTCTTCACAACCTCTCGTAGAGTAGGATTCAACCGCCTTTGCATTTCTCGAGAAGGTTTACTGTCATTTTCCAAATATATGTGGTGTGTACAGAATGTCGGGCTTATTCCTTTCAAATCAGTTATTTTCCAACCAATGGCTTGAGAATTATTTTTCAAAACCTCCATTAGTTGGCTCTCTTGCATATGATTTAGGTTGGCATTGATAATGACTGGCAGAGTGTGAGCATCATCCAAGAAAGCATACTTCAGATCTTTGGGTAATGGTTTTAATTCAACAGTGTTTATCGATGGAGTCAGAGTTGTAGTGTTTCGTGAGTCTATTACAGAAATAGTCTCAAATGGTGGTTCCATCATGGGCATGATCATGGTTGATGTAAGTTCAGAGTCTAATGTGTCCCAGGCATTATCAAGCTCGTCAATTTCTTGTCCAGTGAGAGGGCATGGTGGAGCTTCCAGTGCGAGATTCAGATTGTATGTGGCAATTTCATGAGAAGTGTTTCTGTAAGTGGATCTAGAGGTGTTCAGACTAACCTCTAAAGGATCTTTGGTGAGATGAATTGGGGCAAAGTCTTTTTGAATGTTTAGAACAGCACATCGTTCTATCCAACCACATTCTTCGGTCTCAGATTCAGTGGGAGTAGGGGTGACAAGTTCAACAGGAATGACTTGGCCATTGATTTTAAATTCAACTCTTCCAACCTCATAATCAAAATGAGCTTTAGCAGTGGCCAAAAATGGTCGTCCTAGTATGATTGGTGTCTCACTCAATATATTTGCTTGATCCATATCCATCACAACAAAATCAACTGGGAATTTATGACCTTGAACATCAACTATCACATCCTCAAGAAGTCCTTTTGGTCTTTTCACAGATCGATCAGCCATTTGCAAAGTCATTGAAACAGGTTTCAGTTTTCCTAGGTCAAATTGCTCCAGAATAGCAGTCGGGAGAAGATTGATGGAAGCGCCATTATCTAGCAGGGTGTGATCAAAGGTCAATTTTCCAATTGTGCATCTAACTAGAGGAGCTCCTGGGTCTTTCTTTTTAGTGGGTAAGAATTGGGAGATGGCATTGGTTGTTGCTTGAGGGAGCACATGTCTTTCAATATCTTCATTGTCCTTTCTACTTTTTCCCTTGGATTTCCGTTTTGGCGTGCATTTTTCCTTCAAAAATCGGGAGAAGGCTGGAACTTGTTCGAGAGCTTTTAAGAGAGGGATCTCAATGACAATGTCGGAGAATAATTTTTCTAGCTCTGGATCGATGGTGGAAGAACGAGGTTTTCTCCGGTAAAGAGCTCCAGGAAAGGGGATAGTTACGGACGGGGAGACAGGAAGGGGCATGGTTGTTTCAGTTAGCTTCTCTTCATCATCAGGCTCCTCCTCTATTTCAATTTGTTCTTCTGAAGCTAGCGGTCTGGTGTAGGCGGAAGTGGTTTTCCCATTTCTCAGAGTGACAGCATTGGCAGATTGGTTTGGGCGGGGTGGTGTTTTGAAATTAACTTGGTTTCTAGATGCTTGTTGCGGGTTCCCTTGGTTTGTCCTAGAAGGTGTAAAAAATCCTTGATTCTGGCTTTGGAAACCAGGTGGTGAGGTGAAAGATCCGACAGGTGGAGGAGTTTGAAGTACTCCAGATGAGCTAGCCTTATTGGTGTTTGGATTGGGCAGCGGTTGAGGTGATAAGGCTGGGATGTACGATCTGATTTCGGCGAATTGACGTGCATTCTCAGAGTTGGCTTTTTGTTGGGCTTCAGTGGCTTGTTGTTGAGCTATAGCTAGTTGTTGTATTGCCTGAGCCAAGGCGTCGAAATTTACCGCAGTGGTGGAGGGTTGAGTCACGGGCGGTGCTATCGGTTGTCTGGGTTGGGTGTGATTTTGAAAATGAGAATTGTTCTGTCCATTCCACCCGGAATTTGGTTGCTCTCTCCATGTGTTGTGGTTATTTGAATATCCTCCTTGATTTCTCTGCACCCAGTTCACATTCACAGTCTCAGGATTCATGTCTTGATTATGGGTGAATGTGGTGTGGTCAACTTCATGGCTGGTGGGATTATTCATGGCCAATTTTTCTAAAGCTTGAGTCATGAGGTTCATTTGTTTTGAGAGGGTTTCCCATCTATCAGGATTGTCATTGCTAGATCTCTCATGATCAATGATATTGACTGTCCTCGTATTTCCACTGTATTGTTCTATTGAGGAACTGTTCACCGAATTGTCAGCCATATTTTCAAATAAATTCCAAACGAAATGTTCGTCACGGCTGATGTAGTTTCCATCACATGAGCCATCAATCACTCTCTTAAATGATGTATCTATGCCCTCATAAAATATCTGAACCAATTTCCATTTGGGTATGGCATGATGAGGGCATTTCCTTTGAAGTTCCTTAAATCGTTCCCAGGCTTCATGAATGGGCTCTCTATTTTTCTGAGTGAATGATGATATGGCTTGTCTCAGGGCATTTGTCTTTCCTATTGGGAAGTATTTCTTGATGAATGCCTCTCTTAATGAGTCCCAAGAGGTGAGTGGGGTTCCATAATTTCGTAGCCATTGGAGTGCTTTGTCTTTGAGTGAGTGGGTGAAGGCTTTCATGTAGATGTATTCTTTCTCTACCCCAGGGATACTCATAGTGTCACAAGCAGATCGGAAGTCTTGGATGTGGAGGAAGGGATCTTCAGAGTCATTTCCATAGTATTTTGGGATTAAGGAGAGGGATGCGGGTTTAATCTCAAAGTCTCCTACTTCAGGCGGGATTTGGACCCAATGAACTAAGTCCTCTGCGGCCGGGTTGTAATGTGTGCTTATGGGTGGTGGTCGGATGAGAGGTGCTATTGTATGGCGGATCGTCGCATTTTCCTCTCTCAACAGTTGTAGTTGATGCAGGATGAGGTCCATAGGGTTTGGTCTTTCTTCACCCATGTCAGATGAATTCTCAGTTGAAAGAGATGGGTTTGTTTTTCTTCTATAAATCGGGTCGTACTCTAATGGTTGTTGTACTGGATGTTTCAGAGATCTACGACCTAGCATACACAACACAATACACAAGACAATTTGTTAATTCACCAACTCACACAAAAATTGCCGCGGAAGCGGTTATCTTTTCGGTTTTAGTTTAGTGATTCAACAAAAGTTTTCAGAGAAATTAGAGTCCTTAAGGATGAGGTGGGTGTGGAAGATTGTGAGAAATCGATGTCCTAATCCGGCTGGGGGATCCAGGGTTGGTACTCAGATCGTTAGATCTGCTTTTCCCACAAGAACCTGTGCCCAACGCGTCGAGGAGTTACGATTTCTCTCTGCAATCCCACGTAGCACCAGGGATTTTTGTCTCTATCCAAGGGTTCTATGTGCTCGTGATTTTTGTGTCATACACGTGCATCAAATCAAGCAATCACAATTTTTCCGCTTTCTGCTCGGGCCACTGCGGTGGCCTTTCAAGCTTATCTTTTTAAATGATCAGTACACGATTTGGTGGTCTTTGAGTTAGATTATCAGAGGGAGAAGACCATAGAGATGATGCAAAGAAGAAGTGTTTTTTAATTTTTTCGATTTATGTTCGGAGCGCAAACAAATGCAGGAAATTTTAAAATCCTAAAATGCCTAAGAGAAAGAGGGACTCACAGTGCCTGCACTTCTGGCGCTAAATCCGTAATATTTTGTCCTCTTGATGGCGAGCTTTTCCGAGATGGGGGGGGAAGAAAAAAAATTTTTTTTTTTTTACAGATTACAAGTTTGCTAAAACAAAATGCTTGAAAAGACAAGTTTTTTTTCTTTTTTTTTGAAGACTAAGTACCTGCAAAACAAAAAAATACACGGATTAGATACTTGAAAACTAGTTGGAAGTGAAGAAAAAATTGCAAATGTTGCCTAGTCCCCGGCAACGGCGCCAAAATGTTGACTTGGTTTTTCGCGGTTTAAGATGTTGATTTTATCAAGTCGTTGTGTTACCACGAATAGTCAAGGCCAAACAAATAATGTTACAACTACTTGCGCAAAATGAACATAAAAGAACGTAAAGGGCAAGTTGAGGTTCGAATCCACAGGGACTTAGCAAGCATTATACAAAATTTTTGGGATCTTTTTAGATAAAAACAATAAAAGGCAAGGGCTGAGTTGCCTAAGTGTTGAATTGCAAACTACTTAAAAGTTAGAAACTAGTGGGCAATTTAAATAAACTTAAGAGGACAGAATTAAACTAAAATAATAAAATGACATCCTTGCAATTTTTACGAAAGACAATAATGGCAAGGTATTGTGGGTTACGTAATCTATATTTGGAGCTCAAAAATGTTGCAGAGAGAATTTCTAACTTCGCATAATCTAACAGATCTTGCACGTTGTCATTGAATTCAAATTTAGCAAGACGAACATTAAAGCAAAATGAGTTCAGTGGATTTTCTTCTCTGGAGTCGAGCTGGAGCCGCTTGCTATGGTGCTGATCGAATAGTTGCAGTGATTCCACAAGATGGCAGGCGCACGGCGGCACAGGTTAGAGAGTGGGAGGTAGCAGCTCACGGCAGCGAGCAGGCTGGAGGGCGCAGGATGCGCGGAGGCTACGTTACTGAGCGCGAGACGGCACGTGGTTGCACGCAGCCGGACGAGAGAGCAACCCGGGGTTGCGGGGCCTGTGCGCAGGGGCGCAAGGAGGGTTTGCTGGTTGAGGAAGATCACCGATGGTGGTATAAGACCACCATATGCGGCTGCTGGCCGCTGCTGCACACAGGAGAGAGTTTGCGTCGAGAAGTTACGCAACCGGATGCGAGTAAGGTGCAGTTGGCCGGCGTTGAGGAGCTTCGACGGGGGGTGAGGATGTGTGTGATTAGAAGGTAGTGCAACACTCGATAGTGGCACGAGCAGGAGGTGTCGATCCCCTCTTCTCACACTGGATCTTCCTTTTTATAGACTGTTAACGTGAAGAAGAGGACGAGAGCCTCCTCGGAACTGAATGCGGTGGCGTGCGTTCATGGCACAGTGCAGGAGACGAGGAGACGGGCCTCGGGAGTTTGCATGGTACAGCCTGTGAGAAAAAATGTTAAGTTAAAAATGGAGGGTATGCATGTATTGCATATAAAAAAATAATGGCATGCTCTGTACGTTCCATGTGATTTTGCATGGGAAGTTGGAGAAATAACAAGCGACAGTAATGGATTCATGTTTTATCCCTTTACACATGGAAAAGATGGGACCAATGTACTTTATAAGATGTGAGATAATAAGATTTATTCAAATGGATTTTGGCAAATTCGACCCAAAAGTTACTGCATATCAACAGATTTTATACTTGAGATTTTAGCTAATAACAAATTATAATATCTCATTATAGTTATATATATTCAATACAAGAGCAGGTCATAATGATATATAGGTGATACATTTATGTAAATTATATTTAGATACATTATAGCTTTATATGTGTATCTATATATATATCTTAGATAGATGAAAATGGATATCTGGTAATCTTGTTGATTTCAAATGACGCACATTGTTTTTAAACAAAAGATGTACATGGGTACAATAATATCTCATTGAGTATTTTTTAGCATAGTTTAATGGTAATTGTGAGTGACACATATGCTCCAATAATTGTACATAAATGAAGACTAATGTAAGAAATAAACAATGAATTTCACGTAATTGGCATGATGATCTCTAGATTCATCAAGTATTAGATCAATTTTACACTGTCTACTTTAGGATTTTATCATTAGATTTCTCATTTGATCATTGGGAGTTGGTATCGATCATATACTTTCCAAAAGCATATATCAAACCTTACAAAATCAGTCAAGCTTCCAAAGAGAGATGGCCATTGATCCTTCCTAATATCTCATGAGTGAGCTCATGTCTTACGATTTAGAATATGAACCTGTATGATCCGTTTTGTATATTAATCATATGACCTTGCATGCACACCAACGCGTCGGTGTATAGACCTTGATTAGATCATCAACCTATTGGTCTGCCAAATGTACATACTCGGACATATAGTAATACATCTTCCTTGGTCAGAGGATGCGTACCTATATCGTGATAGCATATGAGATAGGTCTTTGGTATCTCGATCTCGTTAAGTCATTTCTTTGACCTAACTTATCTAACACCTCTGAATCTCTATTCCTATGTAGAGGACATGCATTAAGAGGTTGATTAGATATCAGCCTTTAGAGAAAGGATTGCCATCTCCTTCTCTGGCTGGAGATCCTCTCTTAACAATCATTTGAGGGTGCTTGATGAGTCCTCAATCTAACTCCTTAGATATTCATCCAAGCACCAACCTCTATGATTCAACAATTGAATCAACAATTGTATGATCATTAAGATGGCCATGGTACATAACCCTAATTATACTAAGGGACTTATTATGCAAATTAATTATTCTTCATTTCAAATTAGGGAATGATATTTGCAATAATATTTATTGCACAATGGCTCATCGTGGTCTCGCATGTCCAACAGATTCATCATCCTCTTATGTGACAGCTTAATTGAATTGTCATTATGAGTCACATTCACCACAATCATGGCAATTGATGCTTGAATGACATAGAAGTTATTGTTCTACTTCTTCCCTTAAGATACTAGAGAAGTAACCTTGATAAAATTCCACTGACCATCATGAAATATCTTGCAATAGTCTTCATCATCAAACTTTTTAGTCAAGATCAAGTTCATATGTGTGATAGTGTTCCTTACATCTTTCAGCTTCAAAAGGATTCCAAACACAATTTGTAAAATAATAGTATCCATACAAATAACATTAGACATAGAACCATTATCCAATTTAAAAATTCTAAAATCACCAGAAGTATAAGATGTGAAACATTCCCTATTAGAGGCCACATGTAAGGTTGCACCACAATCAATTAGCCACCAAGTATCATATGTGGATACATTCACCATATCCATGCCAAATACAATGAGAAAATCATGCTCACATGTAATGGAAGCTGCATTATCATCCTTGCCATTTTTCTTACTTTACTTCTCTTTTTCTCTACAAACTTGAAGCAGTATTTTTTAATGGAATTTTTCCCACAATGAAGTCACTCCGATTATTTATTTTTGAATTTGTACTTCAATCTATTTTAATCTCTTCCTTTGTTAGTTATTCCTAAATTTTACTTCTCCATGTTTCCCTTGTCCAGAACCTTTGACTATGATGAATATGCTAGAATTTTTCTTCCTATTTCTTCTTTTATAACACCATCATTGACAGTCGTCAAAGAAACAATTCTGTTATGTTTGAACTTAGTGAAGGAAATTTGAAATTTCTCCTAACTATCTGAAAAAGTAGTAAGTAGTAGCATATCTAGAAGTTCATCTTCAACTTTTATTCCCATTTTAAAAATGGATGATAGTTCTTTGATTATTTAGATGATATGCAGCAGAAGTATCATCTTTTAATTTGAACTACATAAGCAAATTATTTTTCCATGTCTTCGAAGCACACAATTTCTCCAACTTAGACCAAAGTGTCTGTGTGATTATACATACTCTAATCAACAAACCGTTATATAAATCCACATACATGATCATGCTCGAACTTCCTTTCTTTGTATTTCTTGAATTTGGAATTATGGCTCAACTCCAAGAAAATTACAACTACGGATGAATTCAATCATAGAAAAATCAACCACAAAAGAATGAAGAGTATTTGATGTTGAAAACTTTAATGTGAGAGTAAAAAACTACAAGATTGATAGCAACCAAAAATCAATTCCTGTAATCAAATTTTATACCACATAAGCGACTTAAACAAAGTTGGTTCTCTCTGTAATAACATAATTTATCAAAAATAAAGATGGTTTAAATCTAACTTATCATTGAGATCTGCATTAAATTCATATTAGTCCACTGATCTGGAACCATGGATGTGATTTGATCTTCAATCACATCTCAAATAAGTCAATGAGAAATTTCTTCTCTTCCTACTCACTTTCTCTCTTTTATTTCTTTCTTGAGATTCATCACATTCTTTCTGTATTTCGTAGATCAACTGAATAATCGTCATTTCTTATCCTTTTAAACAAAGCATGAACAGACTAACCCATCAAAACACAAAAAGAATCTACTCGACAATGATCTCATACTTGAAAACATTGATTGAATGGCATCATTCTTGTAACAACCCAACAATATTTCTTCACAAGTATATTATATCGCTACTAGTCAAATCAGAAGCTTGATACTATTAAACCCTAGGACTAATCACAATGACTCAACTTGCACAACCCAAGGAGGTGAAGTGTTGAATGAGCATTTATGAGCATGAACTCACATACATAGTCTCTTATGTACAAGGAGGTCCCTTGTTGTTCACACCAAGGACATCATGAACTCCCCCTCACTCGATCAAAGATCGAACAACCGATTGAAATTGTGAGTCACAATGGCCACCCTTCCTTCCATAACATAATTGTGATAGGAGGTACGTCACACCAACATAATGAAGAGGTTGCGACAAATGAGAAGGCGATGATCAATTTTTCCACTGATCTCTAGTAGCGATAGGCACCCTCGAGCTGGCTTCTAAACTTTGCAACGCTTACCCTACTTGCACTAGTATATACCTAATGCATTAAGGGCATACATTGAACTCCTTTGTGGGAAGAGTCCTTACTAGAGGTCGCATTCGCAAAGTATACATAATTTATGAATGTATAAGACACCAAGGCGAATCCTTACCTCAAAGCATGCACTTTAATGTAAGTTGACCTAAATTTGGACGGTATAGAACAAGTAGGGTGCCCTCTTATACCCCATTGAATGCACACATCTTCTCGTCGATATGCTGATGAAATAAGGATATGGCAATTTTAATCATCATATAAGTATATATTCCAGTGTGCCTTATTCAGTGGCTCCAATAAAATATGACACCAAGGACAAGATGCGATTAGGTGAGATGGCATCCTGTGGAAATTGAAGAAGGGATCTCCTTAGCTAATTAATAGATGCATGGATTTGGCGCATGAAAATAGCTACATGACAAACATGCATTTATATCTCATGTACGTAGAAGAACACCTTATCTTGTAGTATAGTGATAGGGCTCTGGATGGCATACAAGTTATCAAAGAAATTTGCTGGGAAATCTAACACTAAAAAAAGGAGAGATCACAATGCAATCAACAATCACCAAGAGATAGATAATTCTGGTGGCGGGGTGTCCCTTGTAGAAAATAGTCACTTGAGGGATATTTGTTAGAGTAAATAATACAAAAGTCTCTGAATTATACACCCGATTTCAATATCATATCTGAAATTTAAAAGATCATAATGTGGTACATAATCTTTAATATTTGTCTCGATGTGGTTTTGAGCGGTCACTACAACAAAATTGAGCTATAGTGACGGTTTTTTTCAAAATCCGTCACTAAATTAGCCGTTGTTAAATATATAATGACGATAGTATTCATTGCGAAATGAGTTTCGTACTCAAACTTAGTGACGAATATCATGTCCATCGTTATATCATTAACAACAGTCCACCTAGCGACGTTTATTCGTTGCTATTTTTCAAAATATCAACTAATCGTCGTTATTTTTTAGTTCGATTAATTAGAAGTTTAAAAAATAGCAACGAATGAGCGTCTCTAGGTAGACTGTTGCTAATGATATAAAGGCATATATGATATTCGTCGCTAATTTTGAATACGAAAAATCATTTCGCAATGAATAATATCATCGTTATATATTTAACAACGGCTAATTTAGTGACAGATTTTGAAAAAACCGTCACTGTAGCTCATTTTTTTTGTAATGGGTTGTGCTAAATTTCAATAATCAATTACCATATTAAGGCAAATCTCAAAGGTCGGATACCACATTGTTAACTTTTATAGTTCAGGTACGACATCAAAATCAGGTATATAGTTCAGGGACTTTTGTGTAATTTATACTCTATTTATTGTTTCACGAACAAGGTGACTTTAACTAACCTATATCTTAAATGTTTGTTTAGTGTCCGTTGAAATTGATAATATGTGTCTTTTAAAGTACATGTCGAGTCCTGTCTTTTGATGGTAGAGCAGTGTGTCTTATCACCCAAAGATCAGGTTTCAAATACCTCCCCTCAATATTTACCTACTCAAATTTAAAAAATAGCATCGAGTCCTTAGTGAACCATTCTGAATTAAAACTTAACCTTTTATTCCTATTTTGTCCCTGAAATTTTAGCATTTACTTATTAGCATTTTTAGCTAAAAATATTTTATGGGAGATTTGTATTAAATAGTCTCATTTTGTCTAATTTTGTAGAATTTTAGAACTATCCTGCTATTTTTGGTATTTTCTTTTCCTGTCTGCTTAAGCTTTATTCCAAAATTCCATTGGCTTCATATATTGAGAAATATGTTGAAACTACGATTCATACCCTCCTAGGTGAGGTATGAAACCCTCACTTGAATTTTGAAAATAGTAATTAGTATTCAAATATATATATATATATATATTAAGATTTTCCCTTCTATTTTTTACAAATATAAAATCTCAAAAAAAAAAGAGAAAACATCTAGTATACTTCTAAATATCTAGTATCACTAGACATTTGGATCCCCATATTTATTACCGTTAACTATATTTAGGAACTATAAAACAAAGTTAAAAATCATTAGAAATTGTAATTGCTTGAAAAAATCCTAAAATTTCAGTCTTTATTATCCTCAATTAAGAGTATAAACCATTCCAAAAACTTTTCAGAATTCCTTGTTTTCAACCTAAAAATCCAAATGATATCAAGACTTCAAAAAATGCTATAAATATCTATAAAACTCAAAAAGGTACAAAAAAACTACCTATATGAACCTTATTCCACCCTCTTCCTAAATAAAATCCTCACTTAATTATTCTTTTGCAATTATACCTTATTTTCTACCTCCTATCTGTATCTACACAAATTATTTTTTAACTTTCATATAATAAAAAAATGTGAAGAATTAAAACTTTTCAAAAATGTCATTTTGAGCAATACACACCAAAAATATATTTATCTTACCTTTATCTACATTTTATAGCCTTAATAAAAATCAAGACCTAAAAAAATCAAGACCCCTAGAATTGCTTATATATATTATAAAATATTTTAGAAAAATCCAAAGAAATTTGAAATTTATTTAAAAATAAAAAATGTAAAATCCAAAAATATTAAAATCCAAATATTATTATAGCAATAAAAAGTACAAAAATCCTTAAAAGAAACCAAGCACTTTTTCGCAATTGGGTTTGAATTACTTTTTTCCTACTCATAAGAATGGTTTTGTACAGGTCTGGATATTGCTTTTATTCACAAAGTAATGGTTTTGTACAGGTCTTGATATTGCTTTTATTCACAATGTGTGTACATGAAGTGCATAAGAGAGGCACTTGGACTTGAGATATGGCCAACATGGCCTTGAATAGAGAAAAATTTCAACTATATATGACTTCGAATTATGGTATGATCACATTGGCCTTGAAGGAAATGAAAACTATTTTACAGTGTTGGGCATTAAGATGGTCTTCTCCTCAGATCATCCCCATGAAAGAAATGAACTTGAAATAATTGGTGTGCATCAAACATCTCCTCGTTGAACCTTTTTACTTGATGGATGTTTAATATTCTTACAAGTCAAAGTTCTTTATGCATTAGGATTTTAATTCTTCTATCTCTTTACATCAACCTTTTTGAGAAATCATACTCCTCCATCCAATTTCCATTTTGGCACCACTTATCTTCGCTGATTCATCTGTCAAGATGTCTTTCTTCCATCTAATCTACTGTTCTGTCCTACTCAATATTCACCATTAATTGTTATAGGGATATCATTCTTGAGTCTTTCGATGTTGTACATCCATTCTTTTCTTTAAACAGTTTTGACTTCACAACAAGAAAAGGATGTGTCACATTATCATCAACATTAAAATCTTCATCAAATTCTTATTATTTTTCAACATGGAGAAGCCACTTCCCATTCATTGAACTTTTTAAAAAAAAAACAGTGAACAATTATCTCACCACTTGAGCATGTACCATTTTGTAGTTCAAATCATATGCGGCTTAATGGGGAAAAATATCTCTTTCCTATCATTAGAAGGAAGCTAGGTCGAGTAGCATCACATCTATCAATATCTTCTCTAAAGTCTTGAAGTGCTTCAAAGCCTTTGTCCTAGCATTTTTTCGATGCATATCGGTTCTTGTTCAAACCCAAACTCCAAAGGTGGAGGTTATCCCCTTCCCCTTTGGCTTTTTCTTTCTCATATTCCCCTTATAACCATTGCTATTCTCCATAACTAATGTATTTCTATATGGTTATTGTCTTCTTCGAAGGAGTATCAACAACCGCACACTAAACTTGTTGCTACAGTTATAGTTGTGAATGGAAAAGGTAGCCACTTATTGAAGTCGCAGGGTAGTAGCGCCAAGAATATTGTTATTGCTAAACTATTGTTGCATATGGCCATCCAATTGCTACATATGTTGTAAAAAGTAGAGAAAATGGCTTTTATTACTGTCATTGTTATTGTGACTAATTAAGGACGGCGATGCTAACCAGTAACCACTAGCAGTTGTCCGCTATTGTATTGTTGAGAGTTTGCAACTGTTATAAATTTGTACAATCATCCTTAATTTTTGAGTGTATTCTTCCGATATCTTTGAAGCTACAAATTCATTAAATAAAAAGTGAATCAAATGTTTAAAATTCATTACTATAATGAACTCACGATGTCAATTATATGTTTATGAGAAAATGGATATTTGTTATGTTGGTTCGTAGTTGACACAACAAATTAATATCTTAATCAAAGGTCTAAAATATTGATATCGTATCGGTCAGCCTAAATAAGGATATATCAAGATATATAAAGATATTTTGACAGAAATCTCTAAAATGGCGCAAAAAAGAGATTTTTGCGTGAATTAAGATTCTCAAGTTCTTAAAATAATAATAGCATACAAATAGACACTTATATGCAATAATGAGCTATACCTAGCACATCAATATATATTTTATCGCACAAATTGATGGCTGACAATGCTGACTTTTACTGTTGACTATATGAAATTCAAACAATAGCAACTTAGAACATAAAACGACATGTATTTAGAACCTTATATTTATATTAATTACATATTATGCATTAATAAAATATTGAGCTATATCAAAAATCAAACAAACAAGCAAATGAGTATAATAACATATTTTAAAGAACAGGATTCATAATAATATTTTTAAATGAAAAAGATGAATCAAAAATGATTGGAAATAAAATTTTTCTAACTGAACTAAAGAAAATCAATACAAATTGGAGTATGTCACGAGTCTATAATTTCATATGATTATATTAATATTATATACTAATACAAATTAGAGTATATTATGGATCTGTGCCTCTAATTTGATCATCCTTAGAGTTGTTTCACCAGCATTGCCAAAAGCGGTGCAAAGCCTTCCATGTTGAAAAACCATCAAATGCACCCCATGTCACACTATAACATGCCATATGCAAAATCTCTATAAACTGCCCAATAAAAGTAAAAAATATGTGATATATAGTAATATGGCCAATAACAATAGTATCAGTCCATAAATATGTTAGAAAGTTCAAATTTCGACCAAGACAGATCCATATGCCGATATCTCATCAATATCATTGTTGCGGCTCTTATCCTGAAGATCTTTAAATCTTTCCCATGCCTCATAGATAGGCTCATGGGACAACTGTGAGAAGTTTGAAATCAATGGTCGCATCTGATTCAAGCGACCAGAAGGATAGTACTTGTGTAAAAATGTAAACTTTAACGCCACCCAGATTGCACTACAAAAAAATGAGCTATAGTGACGGTTTTGAAAAAATCCATCACTAAATTAGTCGTTGTTAAATATATAATGACGATATTATTCGTTGCGAAGTGAGTTTTCGTACTCAAAATTAGCAACGAATATCATATCTGTCGTTATATCATTAGCAACCATCCACATAGTGATGCTTATCCATTGCTATTTTTCAAAATTTTAATTATCGTCGCTAAATTTTGATCTAAAAAAATAGCGACGATTAGTTGATATTTTGAATAATGCAATGGAGAAGCGTCGCTATGTGGACCGTTGCTAAGGATATAATGACAGATATGATATTCGTTGCTAATTTTGAGTACGAAAACTCATTTCGCAACGAATAATATCGTCATTATATATTTAACAACGGCTAATTTAGTGACAAATTTTTTCGAAACCGTCACTATAGCTCATTTTTTTGTAGTGTTGCCACTACCTTCCCCAATTGATTGATCTAGTATATAGCGTTATCTTGAAGGCTAAAGGAGAAGGATGTCATCTTGACTACCTCCAACAGGATGTTGGGGTAGTGCATGGCTTCGTAAATGCGGTTGAATTGTTACATATGAATGTAAGTCTCTTCATTCGTGTTTCCATGGAAGGTGGGTAGAAGTGAGAGCAGCTGAGGTTTTAGCTCAAAGTAACCATGGATCTAAAAAATTTGGTTCCATTCGGTTATATGTCTGACTCCCAGGTATATTTCTTTGAGAGTCGGCTGGGTTTGCTCTCTCACCTCATCAACCCCTTCATGGTGTCTACCTGTTTGGAAGTCATCTCCTCCATGTTGTACTTCTCCTCCTCCACAGTTCTCTTTGTTCCTCCTCATCTCAGCTAGCATATCCCAAAATGCAATCTAGGAAAGGGCTTATTCGGTCAGTTGCTGCTGAATAGCATGTATCGAGGCGAGCACATGTGCATTGACCTCATTTTGATCTACTTGTTGTCCCTTTTCCTTCGGTGCCATCTTAGGTTCATAGTCTAAGGATATGATATCCAAATTGGGCTCAAGATATGTAATTGGAAAATTAACTCGATCAGTCTTGAAGTATATTCCGGATGATTTGAAGTGTCCCAGAGTAGGGTCAATCCTAAACTTTATTAGAGTAGGGGAAGAAAATGGATACTTGTCGGTCTCCATCCAGAAGGTGGATAATTTTGGACAAGAGTGGTCTTGAGGTCTTGGTGAATCAAAAAGCAAGGAGTCATGGGAGCGATTCGTAAAATCTGAACCGAGTTACCTAGAATCGCCTTGAATTATTTGATATGTCAGTATTGCTAACTCGATGTGGATGTTCATTGAGTCTGAACAAAACATTCCCGAATACGACATCTTAGAAGCAAAAAGGATTGATGTGGTATAGAATTAGAGCACGGAACGAAGAAGAGGTGAAATGAAAAATAATGGAAAGGCTTGAACTGAGCAAAAGAAAAGAAGTGTAAATGAAAGGCATGAGTGCATAATGTTTTTGAGCTTAACCAAAATATAACTAATCAATCATACCTCAAGCCAAGGGTGAATTCACCTACTCAAAATAGTGAGACGTGAAGGTTCGGCAATTATCTTATCAATTTTATTGGTTCTCAAGAAATCTTTGTCCAAATTAGTCCTTAGCGACTAACCCTATAAGGGAGTGAGTACTACCTGAAAATCGTCATGTAATTCCCACTTTTTTGTAACCAGTAACCTGTACTTTTTTAAGGTCCTTGTTATTGGGTCTGGATCCACTACTCGACCAAAGAAGTAGAGGGAGGAAGCCGATAAGCGAATCAAATACTCCCCCCTTGCGAGGTACTTGGATGTGGCATGATGAGACATAGACTCCTCGTCGCAGTTCCCCTCTGCTCAATGCTTCATGCAAAGTCTGCAAGCAGACTCATCCTTACTCGTCCATGCACCGATATAAGCATCAATACTTCAAGAATCCAGTCAATAAACAAGATGACACGAAAATCGAGCAAGCGAGGTAGATCAGGTATATCTCAAATGGTCATTGCGACCTCAGTCGCTCGTGTGTCAATCAAGAAAAAGAAACCACCAAAATCGAATAAAATCAATCAATATCAAATAGCGGTCTTGCTATTTTTTTAACCTGGTATAGCGACCAGGGTCGAACACAAGAAGCACGTGATGGCCTCGCGGCCTACGAAGTAGTCTCAAAAATAAAATAAAATAAAAGACAAGTGTTTTTGGTGGATTTTTAATTGTTTTTAAATTTTTAGGATTTTTAAAGAATTAAGAAAATAAGGAAAATAAAGAAACAAGGCAATTCAACAATTTATTTAATGCATCAAAAATCAAGCAAAAATTCAAATAAAAATGTTTTTGTGTGTTTTATAATTGTTACTGTTTTTAGTGAATTTTTGGGATTTTTCTGATGTTTATTTAATTTTCTAAAAATAAAACAATGCAAGAAACTAAAGGTACTGTCCAGTCGAGCTTAAGAGACTTAGATAAAATATCTAAAAGTCCCCAATAAGCCTGGAGGTAATTTTCCTGTAAATAGGAAGAAACAAGGAAAATTTAGGCACCTTAATTATTATTTTTAGGTTTTTAGATTAATTATTAGAATTTATATAAGATTTTTAGTGTTTTGTAATTTTTATGAGTTTTATAAAATGAAAAATGGCCAAAATTGGCCAGAAAATCAAACACAACTAAAGAAACAGTAGCTAATTTTTTGTAATTTTTAGATAAGTTTTAATATTCTTTTGTGATTTTCCAAATCAAACAGTAATGCAAAAGGCTGTTTTTGATTTTTTTAAAAATATCAAATAAAAGCAAAAATGTCTCCAAAAATTCCAGAAAATTTTACAACATGGCAGGAGCCATATGTCCAATTTTCATTGAATTTGGAGTTAATTTGCTAATTTATTAAAAATAAAAATCAAGCTACTGTGCACGGGGACCTAACCGCAAATATAATAATGTTTTGGGCCCCCTGGAGAACAAGCTTGGAAACTATAGGGTAAGGAATGCAAAATACCCCCCGGGCCACGCACGATGCGCGTGACTCAGGCCTGGGGGGACCTGATTGTCATTCCTATTTATAAAAGTATAAAAAGTAACAAGCCAAAAACGCGGGGCCAATAATGCAAATACACCAAAAACCACGTGTCGATGCACGTGTACACAGCAAACAGGGGTATAAATGCAAATCTGATAAACAGTAGGGTCCTTAGTGCAATTTCTACAAAAATAAAAGAACTAAACTATGTATTTACAGGACTAAAAACTAAATGAGAAAAGTGGAGGGGCCTACGAGCAAATACCCCTTATTAAATCTCGAAGGCTGGATGTGTGCCACGTAGCAGATCGAACGGTGGGAAGAAGAGGGCGCGCAACAAATGAAACCCTCGGCGCGATCCGACGACTGGAACGCATCCACGTGGAAGATCAGACAGTGGTGCTGCAACGTGGGTCTGCGAAGGAGGCCTGGCTCGGATCGGACGGAGGAGGTGCGGCCACGTGCTAGATCTGACGGCTGAAACGCGTCGTGGCTGAACCTCGCTAAATCAACAGTGGCGATCCAACCTCAAGGATCTGGCGGTCAGTGTTGCTCCGTGAATGAACGGACGAGATCTAATCTGGAGCGTCGAGGTTTATCTGACGGTCGGCGAAAGTCCTGGATGAACTTTCGGCCGGCGAAGTTCGCCGGCCCGATGCACGTGCGGTGGACCTCCCCTGCTGCTCCTGAAGTGCGGAAAGGCTCCGCCATGAAGGTACGCAGCTGATGTGATGCTCCAATGAAGGCGGAGAGCTCTGGAGAGCTCCGACCACGCGGAAGACCTGGAGCTCCTGTGCTCTGAAGTCCCGACCTCCAGATGAGGTCAAATAGGCCCGATATCTGCACAAGAAGAACAAGGGGTCGAGGGCAAACTGCCTCGACCCGTTAGCGTGCAAGAACGGTGGAAGATGCGTCGCTGTGGCGGCCCTCCGGTGAGCGGCGGAGGAGGAGAGCCGATATCCCTGCTCCGGGGCGAGCCGGGGGGAATGGAAGGTCGGAGAAGGTGGAGAGGAGTCTGGTGAACGTGAAGCGACGGTCGGATGGGCTGATGTGTAGACGGAGACGAAGGGCGGAGGCGGCGGAGCTACGGCTACCGGAATCTAAAAACTCGAAACTAAGCTAATCTAAAGGCTAAGAAGGCTACCTGGCGGGTGCTGTCGATTGGGCTAGAGCTCGGGGAGCTCCTGGGTCATTGCCTGCAAGGGAACGTCGTCTCCCCGAGGCTGAGCGTGCTCGCGACGGCGCATGGTGGCGAAAACCACCGGATCAGTGGCTCCCGGCTTCCCGGGCCTCGCTGCTACTCCGGCAGGCACGGCTGTCACTCAGGCTCACCACAGGAGGTCACAGTCGTCGAGGGGGAGATCCAAAGATGCGGGAAAAGGTCGCCGGAGGAGACACTTTATATGCCCAGGGGTCCGATAAGGTGATGATCGGGTGAGCAATCCAAGGAGCGGATCCCTAAACCGAGATGTGCGCGAGGATCATGGATCTTCCCTTGGCAATCGGAGCCCTGAGTTTGAGTGGGAGACGATCGGATCTGGTTGCTAAAAGGGTGAGAATAGGGTCATCAATCAGATCCGTAAGAGCAGAGGGTCCGCGGGGGAAGTTGACCGGGGTCAACAAACCCCCGTGGACCAATCAGAATCCACCAAGTCCAATTTATTTGTTTATTTATTTTAAAATAGAAAATGATCGAATTAATAAAAATTTACATGAAAAATATTTATTTTATTTTTTCTATTTTTTGTGATTTTTAATTAATTTTTCAAAATAAAAATAAGGTATTTACATAATAGGGCTATATATAGGTATATGTACAATATAGGATTTTTATTTTTGATTTTTAATTAGTTCTTTTTTATACGTTTTTATCCCCATTTTATATTTTATTTATTTATAGTATAAAATTAGGAATAAAATGGTATTTTTATTTTATTTTTATTATTTATATACATAGGTGAAATAAATAGATATATACATCTATATACATGGTCTATTTACAATGTATTTTTGATTTTTACTTTTTATCCTTTTTGTTTTGTTTTTGTTTTAATGGTTTTTATTTTATTTATTTACAACATAAAAAGTAGAATATATACAAATTTTATAAAAATTAATTTTATTTATTTATAAGGTTAAATAAATATAGGTGAGTGCATGTATATGATGAATATGCACAAGGTGAAGGTTTTTGTTTTCTTTTTGTTTTTCTATTTTTATTTTGATTTTTATATTTATAAATATATACCAGTATTTACAAGCCCATTTTAGTCTCTTTTTGGAGGAAAATATTTTTATTACATTTACAAATGTATTTACACACATGAGCCCCTATCTCCCTCTACTTTGGCTTTTATGCGGTCAGGCCCATGCTGAGCCCTCCCTTGGGTTAGGTTGCTCAATATTTATTCTAAATATTTCCCTCTTTTTCTTTTTGATCTTTATTCTTTTATTTTTGCACAAAAACATGCTAATTATTAGTTTTTTACGCCATGCATGCTTTTGGTAATTATTTGTATTTACAAATATATACATGCATTTGCAAAGGTTTTTGTAGCTAAAATATAAGAATAAAGAGTGATGAATGAGTATTCATCACCCCCTATACTTAACTTTGCTAGTCCCTTAGCAAACACTTATTTGAAAAAGAAGTGAAAAAGAAGAAAGAAAAAGAAAAAGAGAAGAATGTACATGGATCAATGTTGATTATTAAACTTGCCTTCATTAAATTGAGGTATGGAGCTTAATCAGATCTTTGGATTATTAATGTGTCGGAACCTTATTTGGACTTAAGCTTAAAACTCAACAGCCTCTAAGTTCCACTAATCTCTAATCAAGACTCCTCAATGCTCCAGATCAGAAAAGTCATCAATCACAAACCCTGAAGACCATGAATCTTTCCTTGTCCTGTGAATGTGAGGTATAAGCTCTCCACCTCATAAATGGCAACTTGACAACCCTCCCCAACAAGGTAACTCTATGACCTCAATCTGGCCACTCTTTCCTCGAGGAGCGGGGTATTCCCTTCTAAGTTCAAGTTCAACCGGCTCAAGAAGAGGGGGAAGAAGAGAATGGACCATGGCCAGTGTAGCCATGTATCCTTGGGAGCTTGACCAGTGTAGCCAAGTCTCCCTACTGCAAGCTACATAAGGTAGGACATGGATCTCAAGCTTTGCTTATTTCACTCTATATACATACTCCGGTGGGATTATCATTTTCTCTCAGACTCACCACTTTTTTGGAGTTATTTTCTTTTTGCATTTTTTCAAGTGCATCTATACAACATATACATGTGCAGCATATATACAAGGAGTTTTTCCTCTTGAGCCAGTAGACTATCCCTCTTTTGAAGCTTTATTGCAACCCACAACTCCCGTCGTTAGACCTCATGGCAACCAGACCAAGTTGAGACGCACTTCCTTCACTAAAAGAAGAAGAGAGGTTCCGCCTAGAAGTACTACCCTCATATGCTACCCCAAGTCAAGGAAGACTGCCTCCTCACCACCTCATCTGTAGAGAGCTCGGTGCAAAGTGCTGGTGTCCAAGTAAAGCCATTGTCCCTATGAGTCATGTGTTGTTGTTAAGTGCTCTACTTAGGCTCATTGAGATGACATGTGATCATAGCCTAGTGGACTCGAAGAATTAAGTCACCATGGACCTGAAAAGCCTTAAACCTAAGCCCTATAAGGTTCCTCTTATAAATTAGGTGGATTAAGATCTTAATCAAGCTCCATTTCCCAATTTAATTTCAGGCTAGTTTAAATGTCAACAATCATCCAGAAAAACTATATACATATGTACAAAAGATGATATTTACACAAACTTTTACAAACATGCAAAATTTTTAAAAAATGTTTTGAAATCATGAATGGATGATGCATGAAGTGCAAGTTTTGCAAAAGGTATTTACACACATTTACACAAGATTTTTGCAAACTTTTGATTTTTAAAACATTTTGGAAAAATTTTGTACTATATACATAATTTTGATAAGAAAATATTTACACAAGATTTACACAAAAGGTTTTTGAAAACATTTTTACAAAAATAATTTGTACACTAGCTATTTATGTGCAAATAAAAGAATGTTTATGTACATGAAATTTTTTTTTAATTTTTGTGGTTTTTTAAGGTTTTTAGCCATTTTATTTATTAACACACTCACACAAAGTACGAGTTATAGCTAAAGTATATATGGAATATATACACACCCCCCTATACTTAGCTCGAACGATGTCCTCAGAGTCAAGAGCGATGAAGAAGACATAACTCGTGCTAGGTATAGGGAAGTGAAAAGGAAGGCTATATACAAAGACGAATCAAAATCAATAGAACCTCGGCTTTTCCCCCTATACTTAGGATCAAGTGATCCTAAGTATAGCAGGATGTATACTAAGGGAAAGCCAAGTGGAGAATGTGCAGGGTCTACCCCCCCTATACTTAGGGTGCAATATCCCTAAGTATAGGCAGCAAAACAGGGGTAGCAAAACACGAAGAAAATCACCGAATATATACAAGGAGGAGAACATCACTTCCCATATACTTAAGGTGAAGAACCTTAAGTATAGGCAACACAACAGAAGTGATGAAACAGAACGAATGAACAACCCGGTGTTTTCACCCCCCTATACTTAGGATGAGCAATATCCTAAGTATAGCAAAGATAATCCTAAGCGAGACCTGGGGTGAAAACAAGAACGGAAGAAAGCAAGATCAAACTAACACAAAACATGTCTATACAAAAAGAGTACAATGTTGAGGTGCCTCTCAACAAGCGCTAGTTTTTACGCCCCTAGCTGGGCGCAAAGGCTAGGATAATGCAGTGTCGAGATTCAGTACGGCATCGGTAAGGCGAATGCCGTACTGTCGTCGCAGTCTCGGTATGAGAACAGCGACGAACTCAACAGTGTAAAGTAAGACACCCAGGTATGTAATCAAGCGGGTGTCTGCTACCGGCCAAGGATATGGAAGTAAGTGATCGGGATCCGGTAGCATAAAAGAAATCATCAGCTCTGGTTCAGACTGGAGTGAGAGTATAGAGCCGAAGAAATCAAACGTGGAGAAGTATGGATCAGTAATAGAATCCTCCACGTCAATCAGTGTCTCAAAAAGATATGTGCGGTCAAGATCAGGAGACTCTCGAAGAAGACTGATATCCGATGCATGAAATAGAATCAGATCCGGTAAATCATCAAATATCTCCAGAATGGGCTCATCCTCGCGAGGGTCGTCAAGGTGAGAAGACTCAGAATCTGAATGATCTAAAGACTCGGTTTCGTGTTCCGCCAGATCGAAAACACTCTCAGCAGGTGGAACCGAGTGCGGAATCCTAACCCTCGGGGATAGATGCAAGATCAGAAGTGACAATAAGTGGATCAGGATCTAGATGGGCATCTGCGCTGCTATCAAGTATCCACTCGGTGCACCAGGCTGCATCATCATCGGAAGTGTAGATCTCGGCAATCTGGAAGCAGGAGAAGGTACTAGTCAACACCGTAGAAGCTGGCAAAGTGTCTATGGCTGATCCTCGCTCTGCGGCTATGCTGGCTGTCAGCTGGTCCTCAACAAGTGTATCTGTCTCAACAAAGTGATGGACAAAAGGCTCGAAGACGGGACTCTCTGTGTCTGTACTCTCAAAGTGGTGTCCCTCCTCGATCGGTGGCTGCTGGGCTGAGTCCTGATAGCTGTCTGCATCTAAGAAGTGTCATTGCAGGAAGGAAACTGACTCCTTCGGGACTGGAAACTGAAGTAGCTGAGTCAATGGGTGCAAAAGCTGGGGCTCCTCCGGCTCCTGGAGTATCACAAGATCTGATATTCAAGACACTTCGACTGGGAACTCTGGGGCTGACTCGAACTCCAACTGGAAAACCAACGGGAACTCAAGTAGACTCTGGGTCCGAACCTCTACTATGGAAGTCATCTCCTCTGTCAGTGGTGTTGTCTGCTGTAAGTCCTCGGGCTGGTGTGTAGAAGCTGACTCATCATGTAAAGTGACACACCGCACTGGTACTACATCGTCCACATGTGTTGTTCCGACTAAGGCATCTTGTGAAGAAGATCTCTGTGAAAGTAAACTCGAGATGGTGTCCAGGAAGTGAATGTCGGAACTGCGGTGTGAACCGCCACATGTGGTAAGCACCAGCGCTATCTGCTCTGCGGTCATCCCCCGCATGGAGATCTCTATCAAGTCTGTAAGTGGAAGTCTGTGCTCAGGAAATCTCCTCAAGAGGTCAAGAAACCTCGGCCATGCCTCGTGCAATGGCTCCTGGGGGTCTACTGAGAAGTCGATGATCAAAGACCGCATGAAATCTGCTCTACGTGGGGGAAAGTATCTCTGTAGAAACTCTCGGCGTAGCTCTCCCCATGTCTCGAATGTCCTCCCCAATCGTCGGTGCTATCTCATGGCTCTGTCCTGAAGCGTAAAGGGGAAGGTCCTTCTCATCAGCTCCTCTGCAGTAATATATGAATATCTCTGTGCTCTACAAACTCCTCGAATGCAGACAGGTGAAGGTACGGCTCCTCGTGCGCCTCTCCTGAAAATGTCGGCAGTCGCTGAATGTAATCCAAATCCAAGACGAATGGATGTAGTGTAGAAGCTGACTGAGCTCCATGTGTTATCTGCTCCTCCATCCTTCCGGAATAGGATATGTCTGCCGATCTCCACTGCTCTCTCTGATCACCAACGGAGTGCACTCTCAACTCAGCAACAGCATCGTCCGGGTCTCGCATCTGCTCTATCTGGTGTCCACGGACGTCTCGCACAGCATGCCCAGAGTGGTGAGATGAAAGGGAGGGAGGAAGCGGGAGGCTGGTCGGAGATCTGACCTCCCTAGAAGGTGGACTGGACTGATGGTCAGATAGCGAAGAAAAAGCCGCAAGAGTCGGCTCAGAGTGAGGGGAATCCATCCTCCAGGGGTAAAGGAGAAGAAGAGAAGAAGAGTGAAGGGAGGGAGGGTGGGGAACAGATGGATAGAAGGGAGGATCGAAGGGATCTGGAAATCACACGAGATGAACAAGCAAACCCCCAATTCACCTACGCACGCGAGCTGAAGACCGAAGGGATCGGTCAATTACATTATCTTATCGATTTTATTTTAGGTGATCATCCAGTCTATCAGAGCGATTACGTGAGCTAAATAGGTATCCAGATATTTCTCAACCGACTGTCCCATACTGAAAGCCGGTAATCGGTCAAGAAAAATCGGAGGCTCTATCCTAATGTGCGGGTCACTCTCTCGCTCATCCAAATCAAACAAAGAGGGGGTTACTCTCCCCAAGATAGATTTTTTAGTGAAGTGTCTTTTAGATCAAGTGTGATTAGCAGTCCCGATTTTATTGTTTTTATTTTTAGATATTTTTCAATAAAAAGAAACGCCTAACGAATTTTTCGGTTCTCCTGATTATTAAGTCAAAAACAGGGGGAGAAGACGAAAAAGCCGATGCGCGAAGAAATCAATGATGCATGCAAAGATAGAAATGCGTACCTGTCTCCAGTACTCTACATGCAAGTGATCCGCGCAGAAATATAAAGACTGAAATAAACTACCTATATGGTGCAGCGGTGAAAACCGAGTCCTAAACAGGCAATTCTACTCGAAGAACAGTCTAACTGGTCATCGATCCTTCAAGCCAAAGGTCTGGTCTCGGTCTACCCCTCCTCCTCCCGACACATCGGGTTCAGGAGCAGCGCTTGGCAGGGCAGGCTACAGCATGTAGGCTACGAAGGGAGTGAGTCAGTTATTTTTATTAGTGATTTATTAGTAGGTCCAATTAATCGCACTATCGGAACAGGCAGATAATTAGGTGTGGGGATCCTATCAATTACGACACAGTCAAGCAGAAAATCCTAAGTCTAGGGGCTCGAGAAAAAACCGCGTAAAACCGTGAAAGGCAGCAAGAAAACCAAAGCCGCGAAAAAGCCACGAAAAGTCCTAAGGGTCCCCCGAGCACACCGGTGCTCGGCGAAACAGACCCGCTAATCAAGTCAAGTCTAAAGTGTCTGAGTCTGTCCCTGTATTATTACAATAATCAAAAAAAATAAAAATAAAGTCTAAACTAATCCTACTCTAATCCTTTCCCACTTAGCCTCTCTCTCACGCTCTCCTGCAGCTCCGTGCAGAAGGGAGCTGCCTCCGAGTCTCGCGGTTGCGCCGTCTTCTCGAAAGTTGCCGCCTCGGTCCTCGAGCCCTCGCAAGAAAGAAACAAGTGGTCAGACCAATAAAATAATCAAATAATAGCAAGAAAATAAAACAGGGTATATGTGCACAAATGCAAAATAAAATAAACAAACAAAAGTCAAACAAAAACAAAAACAAAATAAAATAAAATAAAATAAAGCAAAAAGAAGAGAAAAACAAAAGGCTGCGAAAAGCCACGGACTCATAAAAAGCCACGGAAAGCCGCGAAAAATAAAACAAAGAGAAAATGTAAAAGAAAAATCAAAAACTACTAAGCCGTGCTCCCCGGCAACGGCGCCATTCTGATGACATGAAAATCGAGCAAGCGAGGTAGATCAGGTATATCTCAAATGGTCATTGCGACCTCAGTCGCTCGTGTGTCAATCAAGAAAAAGAGACCACCAAAATCGAATAAAATCAATCAAAATCAAATAGTGGTCTTGCTATTATTTTAACCTGGTATAGCGACCAGGGTCGAACACAAGGAGCACGTGATGTCCTCGCGGCCTACGAAGTAATCTCAAAAAGAAAATAAAATAAAAGACAAGTATTTTTGGTGGATTTATAATTGTTTTTAAATTTTTTGAATTTTTAAAGAATTAAGAAAATAAGGAAAACAAAGAAACAAGGCAATTCAACAATTTATTTAATGCATCAAAAATCAAGTGAAAATTCAAATAAAAATGTTTTTGTGTGTTTTATAATTTTTACTGTTTTTAGTGAATTTTTGGGATTTTTCGGATGTTTATTTAATTTTCTAAAAATAAAACAATGCAAGAAACTAAAGGTACTGTCCAGCCGAGCTTAAGAGACTTAGATAAAATATCTAAAAGTCCCCAATAAGCCTGGAGGTAATTTTCCTGTAAAGAGGAAGAAACAAGGAAAATTTAGGCACCTTAATTATTATTTTTGGTTTTTTAGATTAATTATTAGAATTTTTATAAGATTTTTAGTTTTTGTAATTTTTATGAGTTTTATAAAATAATGGCCAAAAATGGCCAGAAAATCAAACACAACTAAAGAAACAGTAGCTAATTTTTTTGTAATTTTTAGATAAGTTTTAATTTTTTTTTGTGATTTTCGAAATCAAACAGTAATGCAAAAGGTTGTTTTTGATTTTTTTTAAAATATCAAATAAAAGCAAAAATGTCTCCAAAAATTCCAGAAAATTTTACAACATGGCAGGAGCCATGTATCCAATTTTCATTGAATTTGGAGTTAATTTGCTAATTTATTAAAAATAAAAATCAAGCTACTATGCACAGGGACCTAACTGCAAATATAATAAGGTTTTAGGCCCCCTGGAGAACAAGCTTGGAAACTATAGGGTAAGGAATGCAAAATATCCCCCGGGCCACGCACGATGCGCGTGACTAGGCCTGGGGGACCTGATTGTCATTCCTATTTATAAAAGTATAAAAAGTAACAAGCCAAAAACGCGGGGCCAATAATGCAAATACACCAAAAACCACGTGTCGATGCACGTGTACATAGCAAACAGGGGTATAAATGCAAATCTGATAAACAGTAGGGTCCTTCGTGCAATTTCTACAAAAATAAAAGAACTAAACTATGTATTTACAGGACTAAAACTAAATGAGAAAAGTAGAGGGGCCTACGAGCAAATACCCCTTATTAAATCTCGAGGGCAGGATGCGTGCCATGTAGCAGATCGAACTGTGGGAAGAAGAGGGCGCGCAACAAATGAAACCCTCAGCGCGATCCGACGGCTGGAACGCGTCCACGTGGAAGATCAGACGGTGGTGCTGCAACGTGGGTCTGCGAAGGAGGCCTAGCTCGGATCGGACGGAGGAGGTGCGGCCATGTGCTAGATCTGACGGCTGAAACGCGTCGTGGCTGAACCTCGCTGAATCAATGGTGGCGATCCAACCTCAAGGATCTGGCGGTCAGTGCTGCTCCGTGAATGAACGAACGAGATCTAATCTAGAGCGTCGAGGCTGATCTGACGGTCGGCGAAGGTTCTGGAAGAACTGTCGGCCGGTGAAGTTCGCCGGCCCGATGCACGTGCGGTGGACCTCCCCTGCTGCTCCTGAAGTGCGGAAAGGCTCCGCCGTGAAGGTCCGCAGCTGATGCGATGCTCCGATGAAGGCGGAGAGCTCTGGAGAGCTCCGACCATGCGGAAGACCTGGAGCTCCTGTGCTCTGAAGTCCCGACCTCCAGATGAGGTCGAATAGGCTTGATATCTGCACAGGAAGAACAAGGGGTCGAGGGCAAACTGCCTCGACCCGTTAGCGTGCAAGAACGGTGGAAGATGCGTCGCTGTGGCGGCCCTCCGGTGAGCGGCGGAGGAGGAGAGCCGATATCCCTGCTCCGGGGCGAGCCAGGGGGAATGGAAGGTCGGAGAAGGTGGAGAGGAGTCTGGTGAACGTGAAGCGACGGTCGGATGGGCTGATGGGTAGACGGAGATGAAGGGCGGAGGTGGCGGAGCTACAGCTACCGGAATCTAAAAACTCGAAACAAAGCTAATCTAAAGGCTAAGAAGGCTACCTGGCGGGTGCTGTCGACTGGGCTGGAGCTCGGGGAGCTCCTGGGTCATTGCCTGCAAGGGGACGTCGTCTCCCCGAGGCTGAGCACGCTCGCGGCGGCGCACGGCGGCGAAAACCACCGGATCATTGGCTCCCGGCTTCCCGGGCCTCGCTGCTACTCCGGCAGGCACGGCTGTCACTCAGGCTCACCAGAGGAGGTCACAGACGTCAAGGGGGAGATCCAAAGATGCGGGAAAAGGTCGCCAGATGAGACACTTTATATGCCCAGGGGTCCGCTAAGATGATGATCGGGTGAGCAATCCAAGGAGCGGATCCAAAAACCGAGATGTACGCGAGGATCATGGATCTTCCCTTGGCAATCGGAGCCCTGGGTTTGAGTGGGAGACGATCGGATCTGGTTGCTAAAAGGGTGAGAAATCGGGTCATCAATCAGATCCGTAAGAGCAGAGGGTCCGCGGGGGAAGTTGACCGGGGTCAACAAACCCCCGTGGACCAATCAGAATCCACCAAGTCCAATTTATTTGTTTATTTATTTTAAAATAGAAAATAATCGAATTAATAAAAACTTAAAACATGAAAAATATTTATTTTATTTTTTTCTATTTTTTGTGATCTTTAATTAATTTTTCAAAATAAAAATAAGGTATTTACATAATAGGGCTATATATAGGTATATGTACAATATAGGATTTTTATTTTTGATTTTAATTAGTTCTTTTTTATACATTTTGATCCTCATTTTATATTTTATTTACTTATAGTATAAAATTAGAAATAAAAGGGTATTTTTATTTTATTTTTATTATTTATATACATAGGTGAAATAAATAGATATATACATCTATATACATGGTCTACTTACAATGTATTTTTGGTTTTTACTTTTTATCCTTTTTGTTTTGTTTTGTTTTAATGGTTTTTATTTTATTTATTTACAACATAAAAAGTAGAATATATACAAATTTTATAAAAATTAATTTTATTTATTTATAAGGTTAAATAAATATAGGTGAGTGTATGTATATGATGAATATGCACAAGGTGAAGGTTTTTGTTTTCTTTTTATTTTTCTATTTTTTATTTTGATTTTTATATTTATAAATATATGCCAGTATTTACAAGCCCATTTTAGTCTCTTTTTGGAGGAAAATATTTTTATTGTATTTACAAATGTATTTACACACATGAGCCCCTATCTCCCTCTACGTTGGCTTTTATGCGGTCAGGCCCATGCTGAGCCCTCCCTTGGGTTAGGTTGCTCAATATTTATTCTAAATATTTCCCTCTTTTTCTTTTTGATCTTTATTCTTTTATTTTTGCACAAAAACATGCTAATTATTAGTTTTTTACACCATGCATGCTTTTGGTAATTATTTGTATTTACAAATATATACATGCATTTGCAAAGGTTTTTGTAGCTAAAATATAAGAATAAAGAGTGATGAATGAGTATTCATCAAGTACCCAAGCTAGGATTTGGGCTCTAATCCTTAAGGGTCGTGCCTGATTCAATCTAGATGGTACCTGATAACAATGAGGGTATTATTCATTCAATACAATAAAGTCCAATTAATTGATTTTAATTTGGTCAAAATTTCTTAGCAATCCTTTTTTTATCATTTTTTAGAATATTTTTATGCAACGGCCTATCGGTTTTGTCAATTCTTTGCTTGGTTGTGCAATCAAGATTAGAGGGAGAGGATGGAAAAGTAATGCAAGTCGAAAAACGATGATGTGATGCTTAGTCAGAAGGATCACCTTGCTTCCCAGCTCTCTCCATGTAGGATGCTAGACAATAATGAATATTACACTAAATGAATGCAACGTTGAAATCGTCCTAAGATATGAGCTTCTATTAATATGAAGAACTTGTACAATTTGACTAAGTCCAAGCGTGAGGTTGTAGTTACATGAATGATATTATGACTTTGGACCTAATTAATCGAACATACACTCTTAGGATCTAAGGTCTCAATGAATGAAGATGTGAAATGAAAAATAAGGTGAAAAGCACAAATCGTAAGAAATAAATGAAAACAAGATGGAAATATGGAGGAATAAAAGTAGAAAGCAATGAAAACTAATAAAAATCAACTCATGTCCCCAAGGTGAACAATCACCTGATGAAATGGACCCGAATGAGGTTAAGAGTCTAAGTGTTTAATATTATTACAAATCAAGCAAATGAGTCTCTCTCTCACCAAATATTAAACTAAATCTAGTCAAATACACTCTGATATATTCCTTGTCTTCTCCTATTGCTCTCTCTTGTTGGTGGGTGTAGAACCACCAACCTTCATGTCTCTTGGGTGCCTCGAGTCTCCAAAGAAACTCTCCCTCGATAAGCGGGTCCTTGCAACAAAATCAAACAAGAAATATGGTTAGAACTACTTATATAGAAAATAGAATAGAGAGAGAAAAGTTGATAGTATAGCAAATAATGGAAACAAAAACTAAGTAGACTACTCTAATATACTCAACCATTGCTCCCCCGTAATGGTGCCATTTGTTAGATAGAGGATTTCAGCCGGTCTGCTAATCTAGCAGGCTAGACAAATTGTTGTTATGTTGACCGAACACAAAACCCAGTTCAAATAACAATCAAACCCACATATAATGATAAGATCAATATAGGTGATGTGAACTAGAAATTTGTTATAAATCTACAAAATGTGTGTATAAGGCAACTGTGTAGAGTGTTGAACCACTGAGAGCAGAGGGGAATAAAGCAAGAATGAATAATCTACTTAAGTATTTTTTTATCTTTTTGTTTTTCAAATGTTTTTGTGGGTTTTAACTCATTTTATATATTTTTGGTTTTTTTAATCTTTGTAAATTTTTTTGATTAATTTTTAAATTTGATAATGTATAATAAATATAGGTATTATATGTGTATAAAACAAAAGAAGCATGACTTTTTTTGAAAGTTTAAATATCAAATAAAGTTGAAATATCCAAAATAAACTATTTTTGTGATTTTTATATTTTTTTCTATTTTTGATGATTTTAGGGTATTTTTGATAATTTTTAAGGAATTTTAAATAAATAAACAAAATAGTGCAAAACAAAAAATCAAGAGATTAAAATGGGCCTAATAAATATCTAATAAATCATATGGGGACCAATTTCAATTTTAACAGTAATTAGATATAACAAAGAAAATTCAGGATCTATAACATATTTTTGATTTATGTGTAATTTTATATAATTTTAATAAGATTTTCAGTGTATCACCATATTTAAGGTTTTTGTTTTGTATTTTTTTTTTGATATGTGTTAGAATACTATAAGATATAGCTAGTATATTTTTTGATAATTTTTGGAGGTGTTTTGACATTGTTATAACTTTTATAAGATAAAATAGGGAAATATGACATGTTTTGGATTTTTATAAATAGAAAATTACTTTAAATGCTCTAAGAAAAATACATGTGTTAAAGATAGGTTTTAGGCACTTAAAGATATTTTACTACAAAGTTCAGATGTAAAATGATATTTAAAACATACAAAATACAAGAAATAAAATAAATCAGGGGAATAAGAACTTACATGCAATTTCCAAGATATTAAAGTTCATTTCATAACATGATATCGAAGTTCATGGACCATACGTGCAAAATGCCCAATTATATTCAATTTAATATGTACTAGCAAGGTTTTTTGAAAATAAAATAACTTCCAGTGTCCAAAATGTAATTAACCCAAAAGTAATACACTTTATTCTTAAATTAGTGGACAAAATCCAAAAGGAAATCAGGAGGGGTTCCTTACAAAATGCCCACCGACTAACGTCTATGGGCACATGAGGTGAGCTCGACTGGACTAAAGTGCAAATAGTTAAAGTTCAGAGGTTCTAATGCAAATATTACAAATATATTTACATTATAGATGAATGTTTTAGGATTAAAATTAAAATACAAATAGAGAGGGGCTAAATATGCAATATACCTCTTATATACATGCCATCCAATAGTCTTGTGTGTGTGACTTAAACGGATCAATGATCCACATTCGCTGATATGTTTTCGTCGATCAATGGATCATATCAGATCCTCATATGAATCTGATGGTCACTGCAACTCATGATGGATGGTATTCATCAAAACTAGGGCGGAGATGTCATCGGATGGCCTTGGGCTTGCGAGGAATAACTAGGAAGAATAAGAGCATGGGCTTCCTTTGATCAGTCGTATCTCACGCCTTCGACCGCCTCACAAGCTGTTGAGGTTTTCAAATGATCCATGTTGTCAATTCGCAACTACTGAGTTGCACCAACGAGTCCAGACCTCACCGTGGGGAGGCCTGGATGTCAATGAAGCACAGGCACCTAGGAGGTCCTATGCAAGCATGGACCTCACAACAGTAGAGGGTCTTTTGGCTCGAAACATGCATGGGAAGCTCGAGGGAACAAGGCAGATGGTTTCTACCCTTTTATTGGACAGAGTCGAGTGGAAATGAAGCATGGTGAAGAGTCTCTGGCGAAGGTGGAGGAAGGAGACCCGATTCGCTCTATTCATGCAAAATTGAGGTGGAGGAGGTGATTTAGGGAGCGTATAAGCGATGAGGATGAAGATGGAGTGGATACGTGATGCATACACATTCATTAATCTTTATTCCTTTATTTTTCCTTTAAACCCCTAACTAAATGCATGTAAATATATCTAACTTGTGCCAATTAACACACTAACTATTGTCAGTAAATAATACATAGATACATGTATTTAAATACAAAATAAATGAATGCAGAAAATAAAAGAAAATAAAAATAAAGGAAGTATTGTAGATACTGATTGGCCCTAAATCCTGAGATGAAGTCAATATCGACTTGGTCGATAAGGAAAAAAGTATGGGGAGATAAGGGCATAAAAATATAGACAAAATAACATAGACACCTAGAAACCCTAGGTGTTCAACACACTATATATAGGTAGAACTTTCAAAAATTTACACACACCCTTACACACCTCAAATAAAGATTTGTTCAACATGACACACATAATAATGTAAATAAAAATACAAAAGTCATTGCCATGAAAATAATGCATAGTGTGGCAGGGATACATAGATGAAAAAGCCGTAAACAGAACTTCATAGATCAATATCTTCTTCATATGAATTCAAAATTGATCAAACTCATCTTTAGTATACTCTAATTTAAATTATCTATCTAATGAAGGTGGTTTCATTAAAAAGGAGTTGATATACAAAAACCGTCTTTCTTGGGTCCTATTATAATATTTATCTATACATTTTATTCATTTAATTTATTCCTAACATGTTTACCCTTTTTATAATTTTGGATACTTGTAGATATTATTTGAAATATATTAAAAATATAAACATAAAATAAAATCATTAAAATTATATTAAAATAAATATAGAATAAAATACATAGATGTACTATACCTATAATATATATACATCTATTTATTTAAGTTGCAAATAAAATTAGAAAAATGAAGTAAAAATGTGTAGAAATGTATTTAATATATTGTAAATGAATAAAATATGTATATAGGATAATTAAAATTAAAAACACAAAATAGAAATAAAATACATAAAATATAGGTATATATACCTATAAATATATTTATAAAAAATAACCTATAATAAACAATCAATAAAAAATAAAAATCACCTAAATTATTACATAAATTAAGAAACAACGTTTCTATTTTTAGATTTATTTAATAAAATCATTTACTATTTTATTTTTAATTTCTTTCTATTGTCTTGCCTATTTTGTCATGACCTAGTCCATGTGGACCAATCAGGAGGCGGCCTTGGTTGACCCGGGTCTATTCCCCGCCCATCCTTTAGATGATCCATGCATTGCATTTTCATCTTCTTAGCCAAATTCTTCAGACCAATCCAGATCTTGTTTATCTTTGACTCCTTCATGAATATTTTGCATCAGAGAATCATCTTTCACACGGATCAAAAACCTATATTGGTCAATCCTCGAGCGAAGCACAAATCCTAGGCAAAGGAGGCAGACCACTCAAGTTGTCTAAAATACCTCGTTCTCTCATTTTTGAGATTTAATCCATTCTAGCCCATCGTAACCCACGATCTGACCTAGAGTGTGAGTCCTGGTGATGGGAGGCGCTCCCCAATCGATCTGTGGCATGGAGAAGGAAGGTAGATGTGATTCACCATTACCGTAGCACCTCTGGCAGTTCTCTGCTCCCGACCCCATTAGGCATGTGAGATGCTTCTCTTTTTGCCTTTTCAATTCGTAGGAGTTGCAGTATCATAATCTTGAGTTTTATGTCATTTAATTTCATCTTATATAACTTAAAATCCAAAAATCAAAGTTCATTGGAGCTCTAGGATCCGACCTCTATTCTGCTTGTTCACAACCATTGACCGCATCCCTAACCATCCCCACATCTTCATCTCATCATCTTCTCTCATCTCGAGCCATCAACCAACCCTGATCTTGTACAGATATGGGAATCAGGTCTCCTTCCTCTATCTAGTATAAAAGATCTCTGTAGCACCCATTTCCCCCTATTTTTGAGCATTTAACAGGTCGAGGAATATGTCCTCGACCCTTGAGTGTTCCTGTGTAGGAAAGAACCCATGAGAGCCCTTGTTGGGGTGTGAACATGCCTAGAATAGTACCTCTAGGTCCCAGAGCTTACTCCAACTTCCAGACCTCTACCGCTGAGGTGTGGACCCATTTGAGACTTCGGATCACTACGGAACCCTACCAGGATCATTTGGAGCACACTATCAGCTAGAAGGACACAAGGGACCACGAGATATCTCAGATCGCAGCTCGTCTAGGAGAAGCTTTTTCCCAGCTCTTCCGAGCCTCCTCCTGACCGTAGGATAAAGAACGAAGCCCAAGTGGAGCCGGTGGCACCCGATTGAGCACCCAGGAGCCATCGGATCTGAGGGCGGGATCTAATCTCCGCCCTTCATCCTTGAAGCGTCATCAGCCGTCCTTTACACACCATGTGGATAAGTGACTTCATCCCCGTCGTCCGTCAGCATGCACTTTGGGGTATTTTGCACCATCCACCATGCACATTTTTGTTTTTATTATTTGATATTTAAAGTATCATTTATAATTGTAATATTTGCATATTGGACCCCATACTTCTATTATTTCTTGTTTAATCTAGTTCCAGGACATCTCGTGTGCCTATGCACGCGAGGTACTTGGAAATTTTCTGTGGACCTCCTCCGTATCATATTTATTTCAATTGGGTCCTAAAACTCCAAATATTAGTACAATGTTTTTGGATAATTTCATACTTGGTCATGTGGTTTCTGTTATTTGCATTTATACCCGTGTCATGTGAATATTGTATTTTTATTGCGTGTAAATTTCATGTATGCTGTAAATTTTATTAAGGTGTTACAAAATGCTTTGAAACTTCTTAGAAATTACAAATAGGTCCCTCTATTATTGATTTAATTTTGTACTTGTGTTTTAATCAAAAAATACCATTTTGCATTTAAAATCATAAGAAAATTACTTTAAGTGTTTGTGACTCTATTTTATCACATATATTCTTCACAAGGTAATTAAAATTATTTTTCTATTTATAAAAATTCAAAAACATTACATCTTCTATTATTTAGTATTTAAAAAATCCATATAAATTATAAAAATAATTTGAAAATTTCCAAAAAAACTGTATGTCTATTTATCTATATTTTATCTTTTGTCTAAGTTTGTTTTAAAATATAAATTAAAACTCGTAAAAATTACAAGACACATAAAATATCATAAAAATTCTATAAATCATAGAAAAATCACAAAAATATGTTTTAAATTTCTGATTTTTCTTTGCATTATCTAGTATCCAGAAAATTTGATTTTGGACTAATTTGATTTAATAGATATTTATTAAGCCCATTTCAAGTTCCTAGATTTTCTATTTGTATTTTTTATATATTTCCTTATTTAAAATTCTATTAAAATTCTCCAAAATTGTCTAAAAATCATCAAAAGTAAAGAAAAATCATAAAATCCAAAAATATTTTATTTTTAAAAATTGAAGTTATTTATTATATTTTAAAATCCAAAACATCTCTTTTATATTCCTTATCTATATAAAATATTTATTAGTTACTTTAGTTACATTTTATTTCTAAAATAAATACTAGAAGTTACAAATTAAAAATAATATATATATATATATATATTAAAACCCACAAAAGCATTCCAAAATAAAAAATCCTTAAAAATCCCCTAAGTAGTCTATTTAGTTTTTCTCTACTAGTGTGCTCTCAGTAGTTCGACCACACCTACTAGTGTACTATACACATTTTTTAGGATATAATAAATTTTAGCTCACTCCTTTATATTGATTAATTATCATTGTGGACTAATTGTTAATTGAGAAGCTTAGATCGGGTACTGAGAACCGAGAGAGCGGTCGGCACAACGATTGCCGGATCCGACATGTCAGGAATCGCAGGACCTCCAAGATCGGGCGTTAGGTACCCTGTATCCAAAGCAGTTCATCAAATAGCTTCTTTGCTAGGGGGCATCGGTTTGTAGAGCTTAGAGTGGTTTGCCTAGCTTGTTTTGATATTATTCACTTTATTGTTTGTTTCTCTCTTTATTCTATTTTATCTAAGATTGTTCTAACCATCTTCTTATTTGACTTTGGTGCGAGAGCCCTCTTATCGAGGGAGGATTTCTTTGGAGATTATATGCACCCAAGAGTTATGGAGACCGGTGGTTCTTTACCCACCGGCAGGATGGAGTAGAAAAAGAGACAAGAAGCCGATCAGACTTGTCTTAGTATAGATTTAGTTTAATTTTGTAAGGGAGAGATTTATTCAATTAATTTATAATAGTATAGGACCCCAACACTTGAACACTCAGACTCTCACAAGTTTGCTTCATCATGTGATTGTTAACCTGGGGCACTTGATTGATTTTTCATGATTTCCTCGTCTTATGTCTTTATTCCTCTCTATTTTCCTTCATCTTTTTATTTATTTTCTGTGATTTGTAATTATCATTTTATTTTACATTTTGTGGAATGAACCCTTAGATTTTAGGAGTGGGTGTTTGGTTAACTAGGTCCAAATGTCTAATATCATTCATGTGACTATAGTTTTACGCTTGGATTTAGTCAAATTGAACAAGTTATTCACATTATTAGAAGCTCATATCTTAGGGAGATTTCCTCATTGCATTGCATATTGTATAGGTTTGGAATTTTTGTCTAGCATCCTACATGGAGAGAGCTGGGAAGCATTATAAGTCTTCTGATTGAGCATCGCATCATCATTTTCCGAATTGCATTTCTTTTCTGTCTTCTTCCTATGATTTTTCTCACATAGGCCAAGCACGAATTGACAAAATCATTAGGCCTTTAGCATGAAAAATACTAAAAAAGGCGAAAACCAGAAATTTTTTTTAAAAAAGGGAATGTTAAGAAAACCATGGCCTAATTAAAACTGATTAATCAAAATTCATTGTATTGGTGCATAAAACCCTCATTGTTCTCGGGTACCATCCAGACCGATTGAGGCACGACCCATAAGGATTAGAACCAACTTCCCATCATGGATACTGCCTTATGTATTGTCAAGCCTGGGAGGTCCTATGCATGACTGGATCACACCACAGGAGGGAGTCTTTTGGCTCAAAACCTACATGGGTAGCTCGGAGGAATAAGGAGGATGGTTCCATCCCTTTTATTAGACAGAATAGAAATAAAATGAAGCAGGGCGAAGGTTCACTGGCAAAGGTGGAGGAAGGAGACTCAATTCACTTGATTTGTGCATAATCGAGGCGGATTGGGTGATTTGGGGAGCGTATAAACGATGATGATGAAGATGGGGTGGATACGTGATGAATACACATTCATTCGCCTTTATTCCTTTATTTTGCCTTTAAATCCCTAGTTAAATGCACGTAAATATATCTAACTTGTACCAATTAACACCCTAATTATTGTTTGTAAATAGTACATAAATGCATGTATTTAAATACAAAATAAATTAATAAAGAAAAGAAAAGAAAATGAAGGAAGTGTTGTAAATATTGACTGAATCTAAACCCTGAGATGAAGTCAATATTGACTTGGTCGATAAGGAATAAAGAAGGGGGTAAGGGCATTAAAATACAGACAAAATAACACAGACACCCAGAAAACCTAGGTGTTCAACACACTATTATATAAGCAAAACTTTCACTGATTTACACACACCCTCACACACCTCAGATAAAGATCTATTCAACATAAAACTTGTACATAATAATGTATAAAAAAATACAAAAATCATTACCAAGAAAATAATGCACAATGTGATAAGGATACATAAATGAAAAAACAGTAAACAGAACTTCATAAATGAATATCTTCTCCATATGAACTCAAAATTTACCAAACTCACTTTTATTATACTTTAAATAAAATTATCTATCAAATAAAAGTGGTTTCTTAACAATTATATTTGAAATACAAAAGCTGACTTTTTGGGGTCCCGATGTACTAAATACATATACATTTTATTCATTTAATTTATTCTTTATATTTTACCCTTTATTATAATTTTAAATAATATATTAAAAATATAAATCAGAATAAAATCATTAAAACTACATCAAAATAAATAATAGAATAAAATACATAGGTATATTATACCTAGAATATATATACATATATTTATTTAAGTGTACAAATAAAATCAGAAAAATGAAATAAAAATATGTAAATGTGTACCTAATTATACTATAAATAAATAACATATGTACATAAGATAATTAAAGTAAAAACAAAAAATAAAAATAAATAAAATATAGGTATATATACTTATAGTTGTACTTGTAAAAATTAATCCATAATAAACAAGTCGATAAAAAATAAAAATCGCCTAAAATACTACATAAAATAAGAAACAACTTGTATATTTTGAGATTTATTTAATAAAATTATTTACTATTTTATTTTTAATTTTTTCTATTCTCAGCTCTATTTTGTCATGACCTGGTCCACGTGGACCAATCAGGAGGCAGCCTTGGTTGACCAAGGTCTACTCCCTGCCCATCCTTCGGATCGGTCCGTGAGTTGCATTTTCCTCCTCTTCGTCAAATTCTTCTGCTCAATCCATATATTGTTTGCCTTTGACTCCTTCATGAAATTTTTGCACAGGAGAATAGCTTCCATGAGGATCAAAAACCTCTCTTGGTCAATCCTTTAGCGAAGCACAAACCCTAGGCGAAGGACACAGACCAGTCAAGATGTATAAAGTACCTCCTTCTCTCATTTTTTAGATTCAATCCATTCTAGCCCATTGTAACCCCAGGATCTGACCTAGAGTGTGAGCCCTAGTGATGGGAGGTGCTCCCCAGTCGATCTGTGGCATGGAGGAGAAAGGTAGACGTGATTCACCGTCACCAGAGCACCTCTAGCAGTTCTCTGCTCTCGACCCCATCAGGCAGGTGAGTTACTTCTCTTTTTGCTTTTTCAATTCCTAGGAGTAACAGTAGCATAATCTTTCCTTTATGTTGTTTAGTTTCAATTTCTATAACTTAAAATCCAAAAATCAAAGTTCGTCGGAGCTCTAGGCTCCAGCCTCTATTATGCTTGTTCTCGACCGTTGACCACGTCCTTGACTATCCCCACATCTTCATCTCATCATCTTCTCTCATCTTGAGACATCAACCAACCCTGATCTTGCACAGATGTGGGAATCATGTCTCCTTCCTCCATCTCGTATAGGAGATCTTTGTGCGCTGACTTCCCCCTTTTTTGAGCATCTAACAAGTCAAGGAGTATCGTCCTCGACCCTTGAGTGTTCATATGCAGGAAAGAACCCATGAGACCCCTTGTTGGGGTGTGATCATGTCTAGAACAGGACCTCCAGGTCCCAGAGCTTTCCCCTGCTTCCAGACCTCCACCGTTGAGACCTAGACCTATTTGAGACCTTGGATCACTGTAGAACCCTTCTAGGATCATTTGGAGCATACTAGCAGCTATAAGGGCACAAGGGATCATGAGATATCTCTGATTAAATCTCGCTATGAGAAGCTTATTCCCAATTCTTCCAATCACCTCCCGATCGTCGGGTGAAGAACGAAGCCCAAGTGGAGCAGGTGGCATCCGATTGAGTACCCAAGGGTCGTCAGGTCATAGGGCGGGATCTAATCTCTAGTCTTCATCCTTGAAGCATCATCAGTCGTCCCTTACACACCACGTGGTATGTGACTTCATCCCCGTCATCTGTTGGCGCACACTTGAGGGTATTTTGCACCATCCACCCCGTACATTTTTCTATTATTTGATATTTAAACTGTCATTGACAATTGTAATATTTTTTATATTTGCATATTGGACCCCAAACTTCTTTTATGTGTGGTTTAGTCTTGTTCCAGGTCATTTCACGTGCATGTGCACGTGAGTTACTTGGGCATTTTGCGTGGACCCCCTTTGGGTTGTGTTTATTTCTATTTGATCCTAAAACTTCAAATATTAGTACAAAATTGTTGGAGAATGAAATAGGTGGGTAATTGGATCTCACTAAGATCCAATTACCCCACTCAAGTTTAGTCCCACATGGATGAGCAGTGGGACTCCGATCTATTTGAGGGGTTATATAAGGAGCCCCTCACCCCCTGTACTCATTGAAAAATTCAATAAAATATCTGCCCCTTTGAGGGATTCTCCCATGGTTTCATCCTGCTCCTTAGGGACTAGGGTTCCACGTAAATCATTGTGTTCGTGATATTTATCTTTCTTGTTTTATCGATTCTACTTCTGCTTCTTAGATTTCACCATGATATCAGAGCAAGTCGATTTCTGAGAGATTCAATTTTGGTTTTCAAGTCTGATAATTATTGTTTGTTGATCCATCCAAGTTTGAAAAGAAAAGATTGTTCCATGAATTTTGTTATAAGATTCCCATAGAACCCTAATTATTTGAGGTGGTAGCAAATCTATGCGTGGCTAGGGTTCCATCAGGAACCCTAATTCTACAAGGCGATGACTCCTCTCCTCCTCGTGCAATACCTCCAGGTCATCGCCGACCTTCTTAAACAACAGAGGTTGCAATGACGATTGCCTTCCTCTCCATACGCAAGCGGAGCTCTAGCTCCTGATCCCGCGCCGCTCAATCTCTCCAGGTCGCCTCGCCCTCCTGAGGTGCACCTCCAGGCCGCTTCTCCCTCCAGCGGTACCCCTCCCCCCAGTCGCCTCGCACTCCCGCGATGAGACTCCAATCTCCCTCAACATCGCTCATCTGCACCGCCAACACGGCACCCTCAGCAACGCAGACGAGACTCCAATCTTGCGCGTGCACCTCTGATGTCTAGCTGCACGCCCCAGTGATGCCCTTCTCCTTCTATGTGGATATTAATCCCTAGCAGTGACCCGTGTGCGTCAACACCAAGTGGCATAGAGATCCCCTTCCTCCCTAGTGATTGCAAGCGGTGCCCCTCCCCCCTCATACAACCCCCTCTTCTGCTCAAGGCGCGCAAGCATTGCGAGGGACCCCAGGATGAGGCTCCTTCGACTCCTCTAAGTCCTCCTCATCTCCTACGACAACAGCATCAGATTAGCTCCATTGGGGGGCAATGAGAGAGAGGGTTTCAGCGGGAACCCTAACTAGTGTGAAAGGGCCTGATGGGTCGTGTCCTTAAAAAATGATGAATGAAAAGAGAGAGAGAGAGAGACCAGTCGACCAAAAAATTTGTTGTTTGGGCCTAACTGCATAAGCTAGGAGTTAGAAAAAGGGAGGTTGTGTTCTTTGAGCCCAAGTTGGGTTGTGAGAGAAAAAAAAGAGAGAGAAAGAAAAAAAGAGAGACGCATACAAAAGTAAAGTCGTACGCAATTTTCAAAAAAATGCAAAAAATGCATATTTTGGTTTCTCCCAACTTGATCAATGCTCCTATTCTATCAAGTATGGGAGAAAGGAGAGTCAGAGCTAAATTCTTCAGGACATCTGCACGTCCACGACTGACACACCGGTACTTCATATTTCTACAGGTCATCCGTCTTCACTTAGCATAAACTTCTTCACTAGGGCATATACTTCTTCTTTTACGACCCGATCAGTATCCTACGCTGGACTTCTTCTGCAACGATTCTTCTCCAGGCACAACAGAGATATGTTCCGGTGACCTGATATCGCAACGGTTCTATAAGCATGATAGAGATATGTTCCGATGGCCTGAAAGCTGCAGACTCATCCTCGTATGAGATCTTCTACCAGTAGCGGACATGTGTTCTTCTTGTGATGTATCATGTGCAGAGGTATTGTATACTTTCTTTTTTGTTTCAAGCGGTAGCTTTCTCATCTCCAGCTTCAGGGGGAGTGTTAGAGAATGTAATAAGTGGGTAATTAGATGTCACCAAGATCCAATTACCCCACTCAAGTTTAGTCCCACATGGATGAGCGGTGGGACTCTGGTCTGTCCGAAGGGCTATATAAGGAGCCCCTTACCACATGTACTCATTGAGAAATTCAATAGAATATCTTCGCCTTTGAGGGCTTTTCATGTGGTTTCATCCTGCTCCTTAGGGAGTAGGGTTCCACGTAAATCTTTATGTTCTTGATGTTTATCATTCTTGTTTTATCGTTCTGCTTCCGCTTCTCGTATTTCAACAAAAATATTTTGGATAATTTGCATACTTGGTCATTTGGTTTCTAATATTTACACTTATACCCCTACTAATCGTATATTGTGTTTTTATTGCATGTATGCCTATCTCTTTTCCTTAAGGTGTTACGAAATGTTTTGAAAATTCTTAGAAATTTCAAATAGAACCTTTTATTACTGATTTCATTTTGTATTTGTATTTTAATCATAAAAATACTATTTTACTTCTAAAAATCATAGGAAAGTTGTTTTAAGTGTCTAGGACCCTATTTTATCACATATATTCTTCGCAAGGTAATTAAAATTATTTTCTATTTATAAAAATTCAATAACATTGCATTTTCTACTATTTAGTATGAAAAATCCACAAGAATTACAAAAAGATTTTGAAAAATTCAAAATAATCCTCATTCTATTAAGCTATATCTCATCTTCTGGCCAAGTATGTTTGAAAAATAATAATTAAAAATCTTCAAACTTACAGGACAGAAAATATCATAAAAATCTAGAAAAATCTTAAAAATATGTTTTAAATTTCATAGAATTCTTTGCATTATCTGGTATCCAGGAAAATTGATTTTGGCACGATATTTATTTGGATATTTATTTTTGAAAATTTGAAGTTATTTATTATATTTGAAAATCCAAAACATCTCTTTTCTATTCCTTATTATACTTTACCTTCGCTAGTCCCTTAGCAAACACTTATTCTATTAATAAGTACAAGTAAAAAGAAAAAGAAAAAGAAAAAGGAAAATAAAAGAACTTAGAACATGCTGATTTCTTTAAACCGAATCTCACTTCACCCAAAATTTAGAACTCGAATTAGGCCTTTGGACTAATAGTGTGTCGGGACTCTATTAGAATTAGGATTTAAGACTCGACATCTCTCAAGTTCCACAGATCCTTATCCAGGTTTACCTCAACAACCAGCTCAGATCCACCCATTCATCACGCAAACTTTTCGGCTTTGAAAGCAATTTGTACTGTATGTAAAAGGTTTTAGCTTTTCCTGCTTAGAGAAGCGAAGAAACCGCCCATCCCAGTTATACACTTCCATTGGGCCCTTATCCAGTTACTCGATGCTCGGGGAGGGGGGTATTTCCTTATAAGGTTAGGTCGTGTTGTGTCCACAATCGAATATAGAAAGAAGAAAGAAGAATGGGAAGAGAACTGGAGTGTAATCAGTGTAATCACATCTCCTTGTGAAGCTTGGCCAGTTTAGCCAATTCTACACTAAGATAATGTAGGCTTTTCTGAAGCTTGAACAATTGTGGTCATTTTGATATTTTGTATATGGCTTCTTTTTGGTAGAAATGATTGTTGCACTGCATAGATCTTTTATGCCCCGACGAATATAGCATCTTTTCTTTCCATCCATTTTTTGAGGTCTTGAAAAAATTGTGCCAGCAGATCCTTTCCTAGATAAGGACGGAAATGCACCACCGAAATGGATTATCGTTCGCAACCCCATGTAAGTTGAGCTAAGTGTAGAGTGCACGAGTTCAAAATTAGTTCAAATGGAGAAGAGTTAAACGGATGAAACCAGGTGTCCTACTTAGGCACATTCAAGTTGAATTCCGAACATATACCCGAATAATCTTAATTCCAGTTCATAATAAAGTCCCTTTAAAATTAAGTGGATTAAGGCCTAAACCAAGCTCCATCTCTCGGACTTAGATCCATTTGGTTCAAGAATCAGACTTGTTCTGAAAAATACAAATGAATACAACAATTATTTTTATGAAGTGGATTTTTCGTCTTAAACTTTTTAAGTGGTTTTTAAAGAGTTTTGTAAATTTTTATTGAGTTTTAAAACTTTTCAATTTTTAGGGTTTTTTTAAAAAAAAGTTAGTAGATTAATTCCATTTACACGAATTTTACATGAATTATGTACATTTTACAAAGGATTTTATACAAATTTTATATACAAGATTATATGGTTTTTATAAAATATTTTATGAGAATTTTTATATGTTTTAAATAATTAAAGATTTTATCCAAGAATTTTACAACATTTTTTACAATTTTTAAGCCTTTTTTAAGTCATATTTATGCTTTTATTGCAGCTTTTAAAAATCCAAAATATATACACCCATACTTTTAGAGAGACATATTATTAAAATATAATAAAATATGAGTTATAGCTTTTAATATATATATATATAATATATATACGACACCCCCCTATACTCAACGTGAACTATGTCCTCCTAGTGACCAAAAGAGCGGCAAAGGAAGACATAACTCGAGCTAAGTATAGATTGGTGAAAAGAATTCTAGACTACAACGACTTCAAAGAATAACGAATAAATAATAGAAGTCAATCATCCCCTCTATACTTAGGATCAAGCAATCCTAAGGATAGAAGACTCAAAATCGAAGATGATCGAGGTCAAAAGAATGTACACAGTCAACGGCTCGGCTTGTCCCCCTATACTTTGGGAAAAATATCCCTAAGTATAAAGAAGAATATCAAAAGGTGAGGGACGAGTGAGAGAACAGATGATACAAAAATCAAAAACGGTCAAAAGTGACATGAGCGATATTAAACCCCCTCCCCCCCACTTATACTTAAGGTAAAGCGTACCGTAAGTATAAGCAAAAACAGGGGTAATAGAACAGAACGATGTGAATAACATATAGTATACACCCCCTCCACTATACTTAGGATAAAGCACATCTTAAGTCTAGCGAAAATTGTAGATGATACCTAAGGGTGTAAGACAAATGGAAGAAAGACAGAATAAAATCAAAAATATATACAAAGCGATTATTGAAATTAGGTATGAGATGTAGAGTGTAATGAGTGGAGAACACATATCATACAAAATGAATAGAGGCAACCTCAATGGTCGGCAGCTCTTGATCAAGTAAAGGTTTCAACCGCTGACCATTAACTTGAAAGGTGGAATCAGACGATAACTCAGATATGTCGATGCTACCATTGCCATACACCTTTCACACAATATATGGGCATTTCTATTTGCTCTAAAGTTTCCTTGGAAATAATTTCAGTCTTGCATCGAATAGACAAACTTTCTGATTCTGCTAAAATTGCTTGTGGCAGATGTGAGCATCATGCCACTCTTTCATCCACTCCTTATAATGCAGGATACTCGAGAAGGCATCATCTTTCAATTCCTTCAGGGCTGCCAATTTAGTCTGCCTCTGATCTCCTACATCATCTAGGACAAAGATAACCTCTTTCATTGCCCACTAAGATTTGTGCTTTATCTCAACAGGTAAGTGGCATGTCTTGCCATAAATGAGTCGAAAGGGAGATGTACCCAATGGAGTTTTGAAGGATATTCTATAGACCCAAAGAATCGAGTCCAAAGGTTGCGACCAATCCTTTCGGTCTAGGTGAACAACCTTCTGCAAGATCGTCTTTACCTCCCTATTTGAGACTTCGGCTAGACCATTCGTCTGAGGATGATACAGAGTAGCAACCCGATGATCTATGTCGAACTCGTTATCAAGTGCTCTTACCTTGTCATTGATGAAGTGGCTACCACGTCTGATATCAGAACTCGAGGCATCATGAATTGCATAATGATATGCTTTCTTAGGAACTTGCAAATCGTGTTCGCATCAGCGGCTCGGGCAGGAATAACCTCTGCCCAACGACTCACATAATCTACATCCAAAAGTGTATACTCAAATCCCTGACTCTTAGGGAATGGACCCATAAAGTCGATACCCTATGAATCAAACACTTCACAGAAGTAAATCGGTTGCATTGGCATCATATATCTATGTCCACAAGTGCCCGTTCTCTAACGGTCAATACATCTCTTTGCGAATGCATGGTCATCCGCAACGAGTGTAGGACACCAAAGGCCGGATTGAAGCACCTTATGTGTTTTCATCTTCCCTAAATGGTGTCCTCCAGCTTCTAATCTATGACAATACATGAGGACACTATGGTATTCCTCCTTATGAATACATCGACGTCAGACAAAACTCGCTCTTTCATGATAAAGGATCGGATCCTCCCAATGGTAAGACTCGGCTTTCATGAGGAAAGTCTCAAGTATCTGTAGGGACCAACCTTGTGGGACTTTCTTAGCAACAAGAAAGTTTACAATGTCAGCATACCATGGGAGCAAGGCGACAACAAGAATCACCTCATCAGGGAAGGTCTCGATGATGGGTGCATCTAACTCAAAAGTCTCAGGTGATTCAAGTCGAGAAAGTTGATCTGCCACCACATTCTTGACTCCAGGCTTATCCTTGATCACGATATCGAACTCCTGGAGTTGAAGGATCCATATGGTCAGACGCGACTTGGAATCCTTCTTGTCCATTATGTACTTGATGGTGGTATGGTCAGTGAAAATGGTAACCTTAGATCCTATGTAATTGTGTAATTCCACTGGGCAGAATCCAAAGTCTTGCTAATGTAGTGTATGGCATAAGGTAGGACATCCATCCTCTGCCCCAACACAGCCCCTACGGTAAAATCAGAGGCGTATGTCTTGATCTCGAATGGGAGAGACCAATCGGGTGGCTGAAGGATAGGAACCTCTACACCATGCTCTTGAGAGTTTCAAAAGCCGAAAGACACTTATCATCGACAATAAACTTGATGTCTTTCGCTAAAAGATCAGATAATGGTCGAGCAATTTTGCTAAAATCTCGAATGAAACGTCAGTAGAAACCGACGTGCCCGAGGAAAGACCGTAACTACTTAAAATTGGACGGCGGAATGAGTATCTTTATGATATCCACCTTGTTCGGATCTACCTCCATGCCCCTATTGGAGATAATTTGACTAAGGACCATCCCCTGAGTCATCATAAAATGACTCTTCTCCCAAGAAAGAATAAGGTTAATCTCCGTGCACCTTGAAGCACGCGGTCTAGGATAGAAAGGCAGGAATCAAAATCATCGCCATAGACTCAAAAATCATCCATGAAGACCTCCAAGAAGTCTCCCACCATGTCCATGAAAATCAAAAGCATGCACCTTTGGAATGTAGCTGGAGCATTACATAATCCAAAGGGCATCCGTTTGAAAGCATAAGTTCCGAACGGATAGGTGAAAGTCGTCTTTTCTTGGTCTTCATATGCGATGGCCACCTGATTATACCTCGAGTATCCATCAAGAAAGCAATAATGGTTCTTCCCGATTAACCGTTTGATGATCTGATCAATGGCTGGTTGCGGGAAGTGATCCTTCTTGGTCGCCTGATTCAAACGTATGTAGTCCACACAGACGTGCCAAGAAGTCGGTACTCGGGTAGTGATCTCCTCTCCGTCCTCATTTATCACTGTAGTGATACCCGTCTTCTTGGGTATCACATGTAAAGGACAAACCCATTTAGAATCGGAGATGGGATAGATAAAATCGATGCTCCACCACTTGCAAATTTCCTTCATAACCACCTCTTTAACATTCGGGTTCAGCCTATGCTGAAACTCACAAGATGGTTTGGCTTCATCCTCAAGAAAGATGTGGTGGGAGCACAAAGTCAGACTAATCCCATGGACATCAGCTACCGACCACCTGATTGCCTTGTGGTTCTTTTCAAGAATCTCCATCAAACGGGATTCTTGATCGTTGGTCAAATTGGAAGCGGTAATGACCGGAAATATTTCAGACTCTCCAGCAAGGAATCAGTATTTCATGCTTTGAGGTAGAGGTAAGGAACAAGGAGAGCCGGTCTGACTGAGGCCTGGATATAGGCTATTAGGTCGGTATGCTTAAGCTCGGCCTACTCTAACTCAAAATGATCTGGAGGCTACTTATCTGATATCTGATATCTGAATCTGATGTACTAGCTTTGTTTCCAGGACGATTGTAGGCTCTTTTGGTGTAGTCTGAAGTGGAAGGAACTCGACGAAACACTGCCAATCAAAATCTTCTGAATCTGACTAATCTGTGAGTGACTGGCAGGTCTGATTGTTCACTTCGGACTGAGAGGGATAGAGAATATCAGAATGATCTAGAAAGGTACCAAAATAGTCTCCACAAGCCTCATCTCTAATATGCTCCAAGACTATGTTTTCCAATCTCCCATCATCTGATATTTGAATCTCTGATTCTCCTGATGGTGTGATGAAAGATTGTGTACTTGGTTCGACCAAGACGGCCACGTCATCTATTTGTACGAAAACATGATCATGATGACTACCGGGTTCGACATTTGATGCTCGCTATGATTCTATGATCTAGATTGGAGGTTATGGATCGTCTCTATATTTATACTCTTGCCTTAGACGTGGAAGTACACCTTCCCGGTACCAAAGACGGAAACGGCCTTAGCTATCGCCAGAAAAGGTCATCCCAGTATGATCGAGGTATCATTCACACATTCAGGGACCGCCATGTCCAACATGATGAAGTCCACGGGGATTGCAAACCCTGAATGGTAACAAAACATCCTCGATTAATCCCTTAGGCCTCTTGACCGATTTATCAGCAAACTGCAAGACCATTCTGCTTGGTCGAAGAGCCTCGAACTCGAACTTGTCGAGTAAGGAAAAAGGTAGAAGAATAATTGCTGAGTCACTATCTAAGAGAGTACGATCAAAAGTTTGATCTAAAATTTTGCACATGACATGCAGTGCTCCCGTATCTGATCGTTTGGTTGGAAGACAGTTTTGGATAACGTGACATGCAGTGCTCCCGTATCTGATCGTTTGGTTGGAAGACAGTTTTGGATAGCGTGACATGTTACCTTGGTCAACACATGGATTTCTGAGCAATGGTTGCGCTGCCTATTCTTTCTGTGGAATGTGGTTCGCTCTTTTAGACCTTTCTTCAAAAGAGGGATGTGTGCCAAGGCTTCCGAAAGAGTGAGTTGGATCGTAAATTTATCTAGAATCTCTTTCGTCAAATCATTCATCTAGATCTTTTTAGAACTTTCTTTTTTCTCTCCTTTTTCCACGTGGAGGGCTAGGGGAAAAGGTATTTGTACATCCTCCTTATCAAACTATACAATAGGAGGGTCAGAGGAAGAAGAAGAAAGTGTTTTTGTAAAACTGGGACTTGTTCTATGTGAATCACCAGAGATAGAGTCATGAGATAGAGATATATCAAGTGTCTTATTTTTATTTTTTTCTAGTTCTTCTCTTTTGTACATTTTTTGTGATTTTCTACCATCGTCACTATACAAAAAGAAAGGTAAAGTAGCTGCATCGACATTCGGCTCTAGTTAATTCTCTTCAAACTTGGTGGCTTCAGTACCACCATCCACATAATCAAAGGGAAAGGCGGCTTCAACACCGCCATCAACATCCTCAATAGGCTCGCTTGTATCATCAGGTGCATCCTCATCAAGCCTAGTTAAGTCTCCGCCTACTGGCATCCTACCGCTCCTAAGAGAAATGAAATCATCATCACAATAAAGATAATCATCTGAAATACTATGACTGGAGGGTGGGCTCGGTGAAATATACCTGCTCTGACTTTCTCTTCAGATTGTTAGGATTCGGTTCTATCTGAGTAGGAAGGGCGGACTTCCCTTTGACTAAATTGGTGACATGAGTTTTAAACTCTTCCATCTCTCACCTAAAAGCAACCTGCTCGTCGATAACCAGATTGGCGAGATACTCTAAAGTTGGGTTGTCATGGAAGGGACCATGAGACCCGGATGAATCGCCTCGATGGTACTGAGGCTGTTGCGGAGCTGACTGATGTTGTGGAGGATATTATTGCTTATACTGAGAAGGATACGATTGCTGCCTCCATTGAGTGTGCTTGTAAGGATGAGGACCGTAATGTCGTTGCTATTCTCTGATCTGCCCCATCGGTGTCTGGGGTGGCTGCTGGGAAGAGGTACCTCCTATTGACCAATGAAAACAAGGATGATCTAGACGGATTCCTGGTTGGTACTGATGGTTGTACCATATCCCATTGACCTCAGTCAATGGCTCAGGTATCTCAGAATAAATGGGGGGGCATAGATGCGAGTGGCTGATTGCTCTAATACACTACCATTTGAGTGTCAAATGATGGTGTCTGCTAGTGATGTGGGTAAGTGATAACAGGGGTAATCCATGAGGGTCACCATGAAAAATACAAAAGTGTTGTCGCTGAGGCGACCACTCATAGAAGACCGGTGTTAATCAGCAATTAACCCACAATCCAAAGAATACAACAATCAAGCTCAAAACAAATGTGAATTAATCTTTATTTACTCTACCACAAAATGTATAATGACAAGTATGTAGAGGTCGAACCACAGAGAGCAACACAAAATGCAATAGCCTACATGTCAATCACAGTCATCCATGTGTGGGTTTTTATTTATTTATTATTAAAATATAATAATTAAGTATATTATATATATAGATATAATATAAATATATTAATTATATGTACCCATAGAGGGTAAGTATATAGCTGATAATACATGTAATATATATATATAGGTATATATAAATATAATAAAATAAATGTGTATATATATATATATATTTTCCTTTTTTATGTTAAGATTAATGAGAATACATATAACTAATCACTTATATATAATATTTTTTTCTTTTGTTTTTAGGACATATAGATATATGTAAATAAAAGGGGGGTATTAGAATATTCACAAAAATACTCAAAAATAGTCAAAAATTCAGGAAAAGGGTCTTTTTGGAATTTTCATGGCTTTTTACTGTTTTTATGGTTTTTGGGTATTTTGCAAACATTTTTAGTATTTTTAAATAGCTAAATAATAGCAAACAGTGGACTAGGTACTGGATGTAACAAAAATAGAGATTAAAAATAGCTAACAGCCTCAAAAATTTTCCACACTAATTTTCTAATAACAATAATAAAATATGGCATACATAGGGCCTAAGTTTATATTTTTCTGATTTTTCTTTGATTTTTTATATTTTTTTGAAGTTTTTGGGTATTTTTGAATTTTTATGGTTTTCTTTTTGACATTTTTAGGGATTTTTGGACTGACATTAATATAAGTCAAAATACACCATAGGTAATTTTTTTGGAATTTTTCGAGGCATTTTCATATTTTTTGGGATTTTATAAGTCAGACAGGGAATAAAAGACATGTTTTTGATTTTTAATAAATGCAAAAATGCAACAAAATGCAAAACTAAAAATATGGCATTCAAGCATGACCAAACAGGAGCTTAAGTCTATTTTTGCAAGATTTTTCGATTTAATATGAAGCATAAAATAAATAGACCAAGCCTTCAAAAATTAAATGGCCTGGCAGGGGTATTTTTGCAAATAAAATAGTTGGCAGGGGCATACATGCAAAAATTGCAACAAAAATACACTTTAACTTTTATTTTCAGGACCATTTAATAAATATAAGAACCTGGCAGGGTTTAGATGCAAATTTTCATGCGCCTCACGTGGTTGCTGCACGTGAGGTGCGGAGGGACTAAAGTGTAAATATGAAAACATCAGGGGGTCCAACTGTAATTTTTACAACTTATTTACAACTAAAACTTTTATTTTTGGGATTAAATACTAAATACAAAAAGTAAGGGCCTTGGTATGAAATTTACCCCTAAACATAGATTTTCATCCTGCGGCGCTGGAGGCGCCACTTATCCACGTGGCGGCCATCGGACGGCGGACATCGGTTCGGCGATGAAGGGCCAGGATTAGAACCTCCTGGCTGATCTGACGGTGGATGTACATCTTCATCGAACAGACGGCATTCAATCTGGGCCGCCACTCTCGATCCAACGGTGCGGAAGGCACCTGGAAGAACTGGGAAGAAGCTCGCCCCCGGCGAGCTTCGATCGGGTAGCTCGGGCTCCTCCGGGCACCTCCCGCGCATCTGAAGCTCTCTGATCGTAGCTGGGAGGCTTCCGCATCGTTTGACGGTGGTCTCATGGCTCCTGGGGGTCCGAGTCGATGGAGCGAGGTCGGAGAAGAAAGGGGCCCCCAGGAACCTCTTCCTGGTTCAATGCGAGCCCATTTGGGCTCGATTCTTCGAAGTTCCTGCACAGGAAGAACCGCGGGCGAGAGAGCTTGCTCCTCGACCCGGGGTTTTGAAGCTGCAACGCAAAAATGAAGTGGGCAGAGGGGCTCCGGCGAACGGCGGAGGAGGAGCCCCGATTCGCCAGGACCTAGGGTCCTGGGTTGAACAAATGCGTGCGACAGATGGAGAAAGCGTTGGGCTTCGAAATGGGGTGAACAGGGCGGTCGGATACGGTCAGATCCACAGTGGAGAAGTCGCCGGAGCGGAGCTCCGGCGAACTTCGATTTTTGATTTTTACGCTAGGGTGATTAACTAACAACTAATCTAACTACTGGAATGAAATGCTAACATTAAAGGCTAACTAAAAACGCATAAAAGGGCAGCTCTTATACCTGGGGGCCTCCAGGGAGCAGGGCGGACGCCGGAGCTCCGCCGCGTCAAAATCTCCTCCCTCCGGCCGAGTCACGGCGCTGGGTTGCTCCCCCTGTCACGAGGAACACTCCAGGAATGAGATCTAGGCTTTAGGTTGGAATAAAAGTGGCCAAATTCGAGGAAGGAAGCGGAGCTTTTTATTTATAAACATTGGCAAGGGGCCTTATTACCCGGCGATTATTAACTGATCCAATGAACATCTCGTTGATCTATGATTTTGGCGGGCATCATGGAAGATTAGGGAACAATTCTTGTGAAGGAAGCGTTGTCGATTGATGGATGGTGTGCCCGGGAAAAAGGCATGAAATCGGGGGAGTAGACAGTTCAGAGATGCCAGGCGAGGGATGGGACAGTTGACCTGGGAGTCAACGTTGGTCGGCGCCTCATTGGGCCACGTAAGCCGCTACGAGACAAAATAGCAAATCTGAAGGAAGATTGATTTATTTGACGCCCTAAATGATTTTATTAATTTTTTCTTATAAAATAAAAAATGTCTATTATTTCATCTAGTATTTATTTATGATTTTTATTGAATTTTTCGAGGTGTTTTATTATGATTTTATTTTAATAATGTGTATATGTATGTATTTACATGTATTTTTGGGTATTTTATTTTTAATTTATTTATTTTCTTTTATTATTGTCTTGGCTTATTTTATAAATTTATAATTTATTTTTGTGAGTATAAAGATATTTTTGTTTGATTTTTATAAGTTTATTTGTATTTTTAAATAAATAGGTCTATGTATATGTAAGTATACTTATAGGTACTTTACCTATATATTCTATACATTGTATTTATTTAATAGATTTTATTTGTTTTTATTTTAGCTTGGTATTTTTAATAATATATACAATATATACATTATCATAAAAATATAAAAGAATGAAATAATTAAAGAATGCTTTATGTACATCCTTCTCATAGGTATTTTGCCTATATAGACTTATTTTATTTTACATATTCTTTTTTTTTGGTTTTATTCTAAGGCTAATATGTGTATGAATTATATACATTATTTACAAGATTCTAAAAATAGTAATTTATAAAAATAATGAATAGTGAATATAATGAATATTTTAATCAGGTATCATATACAAGAGAGGCCAAAAACCTAATTTCTGCATATGGACTCCAAAAATTATGGAACCAATTTTATAAAATAGTTTATGAAATGCTACATACAATTAAAGGTGAGTTTGGGTGATTTGGAGTTTTTATTTGCAAGATATGGGTCTGTGAAGTTGAGATTTTGGCTTTTTATTATGTGCATAAAATGTACACTGTGTATTATTTTTGCACAAACTCAATTTTGTATTTTTATTTACATTATTATCTACAACTTTTATGAACAAAGTTTCTTTATTTGATGAATAAATAAATATGTACAAAATAGGTGCCAAAAATGCATAAATGGATGAAAAATAAATGAGGTATTTATTGTACTCTTGGCCCTTATCTCCCCCTACTTTATTCCTTGTCGACCATCATGTTGGCCTTGGTCTCGGGGTTAGGGTCATAAAATCTTTGCAATATTTTATTCCTTTTTATTTTCTTCTCTTTATTCTATAATTTTGGCATTAAAAACCTTATTTTCTGTATAATTAATGCAATAAATAATGAATGCTATTATGTACAATTTGATGCTATCTACATGCATTTGCTAGGGTTTTTGAGGCCAAAATGATAGAATAAAGGTGATGAAATGGAGATTCATCACCCCCCTATACTTGCCTTTGCTAGTCCCTAGCAAACACTTATGCAATAAGTGCAAAAAGAATAAAGAAAAGAAAAAAGGAAAATGAAAGAAATATAGAGTGAATAGGGATGCTTTCAGTGCAATGCATGTCCTTACAAAGTCTGAATTTGAAGCTCCTGTCAGACCTTGAGTGTGAAGGTGTGTGGAACCTAGTCGGGAACCAGCTCTAAGATACAACAGCCTTCGATAGTCACAGAACTCGGTTCAACTCACCTCAATAGCCGGGTCAGAACTAGTCTACATCATACGCAAACTCTTATAACTATGAAGCTGACTTGTACGGTGTAAGTGATAGTGGCCCTCCCCAACTGAAATGATAAAGGAACTGACTTCTCCAGAATGACAACCCAATGATTCCCCAATCCAGCAGCTCTTTCCTCGAGGAGCAGGGTATTCCCTTCTAAGTTCAAGTGGCAACCAGCTCAAGAGGAGGGGGTGAAGAGAAGAACGGACGGTAGCCAGTGTAGCTACCTATCCCGGGATGCAAGACCAGTGTAGTCAAGTCATCCAGCTGCAGGCTTACATAATTGACTTTGGAGCTCAAGCTTGCTTATTGACTTTGTACATACTTTGCAGGCATTTTATTTTTGTACAGGCCTGACCATTTTTTTTTTCAACATACTATTCACAGCAGCATTTACATAAGGAGTTTTTCCTCTTGAGCCAGTAGACTATCCCTCTTTTGAAGCTTTATCGCAACCCACAATCTCCTGTCTTTAGACCTCATTGCTATTGGATCCGGTTGGGGTGCACTTCCCTCCCTAGACGAGGACGAATGTTTCCACCCGTGTGCGTCTCAGACTGGCAAATCCAACCCCCTCACCACTCCAACTGAGTTAAGCCAAGTGAAAGGTGCAGGTGTCCAAGTTAGATCACGGTCGGCAAGAGTCATACGTGTGTCTCGAAAAGTTCTAGTTAGTCCACTGAGGTGACTTGAACCCAGCCCTGATTTCTCAAAGAATTAAGTCTGTATAGACCTGAGGTGCCTTAAACCTAGTTCCCATAAGGTTCCAGTGCAATTAGGTGCAGTAAGGTCTAACCGAGCTCCAATTTGAGACTTTCTTAGACTGATTCAATCATCAAGCTTCACTCAAAAAGAACATGAATGGTATGCTTATGCTGTGCACAATGAATGATGCAATTTTTCACAAAAATTTGAAAGGATCAAAGAATGTTTTTACAAAAAGAATTTCTGCACAGGAAGTGCGAACTGAAAATATTCAAAAAGTATATACACTTATTTACACGGGCGTGCTGCTTTATTTTCAAAATTTAGGAATTTTTAGCAACCTTACAGGTGTGAATGAAATAGTTTATTTGGGTATGTACAGAAAGAATTGTATGTGTCTTGTTTCTGATTTACTAGTATCTGCAATGGTGTTCTTTTTAGCTTTTTGAAAAAAATTTTACAAACTATAGTACACGATAATTTTTGCAATCCTTTACACATATTTGAAAACTATTTTTGCAAAGATTCTTCACACTATATGTATATATATACAATTTTCACAATAAGTTTGACAAGCATTTTTTTAAAACATTTGCACATAGGTTTTTGAAATCCTTTCTTTCACACAAAGAAAAGTTTTGCAATCAACACCGTTTCACACATTTGAAATCATTTCACATCAAATTTTTCAAACTGGTCACACTATTTTTCAAATCATACTGTATAGGTATCTGATTTATTAATCAGTAGATACAAAAGAAGAAAAATTGTATTTGACGTATAATATGGTTTCAGTTCTTATAAACTTTATTTGACTTATTCCTTATTTACAAATGAGAGATTTTTGTGCGGATTCCTCAGACTTACTCGAGAATCATTTTCACAAGGGTTTTTGAAAACTCTAGTCCAAAATAATTTTGCAACATGTACAGGTATTTGAAAATCCTTTTACAAATGTTTTACACAACATAGATAGATTTTTCAAAACACTTTTGACAATCAACTTTTCACAATCATTTGCACACTAATTTTCACAAAGTTTTTGCTTTCACTCAAAGAAAATAGGTTTTACACACAAACTAATTTTTCAATTGTTGAATACTTGTTCACGCTATTTTCAAACAAATTTCACAAGATTTTTCAAAGGAAAATGTTTCGTACAAAACACTTTTCTGACTCACTAGTCAGTATAATTACAATGAGTCTGAGGAACTCACAATCATCTTTCATTATTGTAAAGCTACTTTTTATATTTTATTTTATGTTGTAGTGATATTTTATTTTTCAGTATGAGTTATGGCTTTTAGTATATACATGGTATATACGACCCCCCTATACTTAGCTTGAGCTATGTCCTCATAGATCGAAAGGAAAAAGCAAAGACATAACTCGTACTGAGTATAGACAGATCTAAAGAATAAGTATGAAAGAAATGAATGAATGAGAAGTTGACCGTCCCCCCTATACTTAGGATCAAATAATCCTAAGTATAGCAGACTGTACACAAAGCGGGGAGGGTCAAGGGTGTGAATATACTGATCGTGCTCAGATTGTCTCCCCCTATACTTAGGGTGAGATACTCCTAAGTATAGACAAGAAGAGGAGACAATGGAGAAGATCGAACCGAAATCAAAAATTCTAGGTGCACGTCCCCCTATACTTAGGACAAAGTACGTCCTAAGTATAGAAAACTATCTACAAAGCCGGCACCTTTTAGATAGAAAAGAAAATAAAAAATGAAAAGATGAAAAGAAGGAAAGAAGAAAATCAGAGAAATAGCTGTTGGAGTACATCGTCTGAATCTTTTGGTGTTGCAGGTGCTGTGGAGATGTCATTGTGGTGCACTAGTTGAATAGAGTCAACAATGGCCAAGAATGCATCGGGTTCCAAGTAAGGCTTCAGTAGTTGGCCGTTGACGACGAAGGGCTGTGCGTCAGGAGACAATTCTGATATCGCAATGCTTCCGTTGTCATGCACTTCACATACTCGGAATGGCCCTGTCCACTTACTCTTTAATTTGCCTGGGAATATCCGTAACTTTGCATCAAACAGCCACACTTTCTGCCCAACGTCGAAGGTCTTTCGTCTGATGTGCCGGTCATGCCAGCGTTTCACCTTCTCCTTGTACATCAAGGTGTTATCGTATGCGCAGTCTCGGAATTCCAGGAGCCTGTTCAGATCGTCTTTTCTCTTGTGACCACTTTTTCGTGAGTCCAAGTTACAATTACTAATTGCCCAAAGAGATTTGTGAATTAATTCCACTGGCAGATGGCATGGTTTTCCATATACAAGACGGTAGGGCGACATGCCCAAGGAAGACTTGTAGGTCGTACGGTAAGCCCAAAGAGCTGAGTCCAAGAGTTGAGACCAGTCTTTTCTGTTTGGCCTAACAAGTTTCTGTAATATGGTCTTGATTTCTCTATTGGATAACTCCGCCATGCCATTGGTCTGCGGATGATAAGGAGACGCGACACGGTGATCGATGCTGTACTCCTTCGTTAACTTCTTGACCTCTTTGTTGATGAAATGGCTACCCCCGTCTGAGATGAGAATCTTTGGTATCCCATACCGCGAAATGATGTTCTTCTTCAGAAACTGGCAAACTGTTTTGCTGTCGGCGGCTCGGGCAGGGATAGCTTCAACCCAGCGACTCACGTAATCTACGGCAAGAAGGATGTGCTCAAAACCTTGACTGTTAGGGAAAGGTCCCATGAAGTCAATGCCCCATGCATCAAAAACATCTGCTATCTGAATGATTTTCAGAGGCATTGAGTCTTTGGCAGTGAGTGTCCCTTTCAGTCGCTGACAGTCAATACATCTTTTAACAAATTCTGCTGCATCCTTAAATAAAGTGGGCCACCAGAGGCCACACTGCAATATTTTTGCTGCCGTACGATCTCCAGAATGGTGCCCACCAGATTCGAGCGAATGACAATGCTCGAAGACACTAGATTGCTCCGTCTGAGGAATGCACCTGCGCCAAATACAATCTGCCCCTTCTCTGAATAGGAGAGGATCTTCCCACTGGTAGAAGCGGATGGTCAACATGAATTTGTTCTTCTGATTCTTCGTCCAATCCGAAGGTATTACCCCCGAGGCGAGGTAATTGACAATGTCAGCATACCAAGGGAGAGCATCCACAGCTAAGATAGCTTCGTCAGGGAAGGTTTCTGTGATAGATGCATTGCTCACAGGAGGCTCATGCTGCTCAATTCTGGAGAGGTGATCTGCTACCACATTCTGAACTCCAGGTTTGTCTTTGATTTCCAGATCGAATTCCTGGAGGAGAAGGATCCAACGAATCAGTCTGGGCTTGGCATCCTTCTTCTGCTGTAGGTACCGGATAGCAGAGTGGTCCGTGAAAATTGTGACCTTCGACCCCAACAAATAGGATCTGAACTTCTCTAAGGCGAAAACCACAGCCAGCAGTTCTTTCTCTGTCACTGTATAATTTCTTTGAGCTTCATCTAATGTTCTGCTGGCATAGTGAATGGCATAGGGCGCCTTGTCTTTCCTCTGTCCAAGAACAGCTCCGACTGCAAAATCTGACGCATCGGTCATTATCTCAAATGGAAGAGTCCAGTCGGGAGGCTGTAAGATTGGAGCCTGAGTGATAAGCTCCTTCAATTGATTGAAAGCAAGGAGAACCGGCTGATCAACAATGAACTCCGTCTCCTTGCACAAGAGTTCTGTCAGAGGTCGGGCAATGCGGCTGAAGTCCTTGATAAATCATCTGTAAAATCCCACATGCCCCAGGAATGACCTCACATTCTTTACTGACTGAGGTGGCTGAAGGTTTGAAATGACATCCACCTTGGTTGGGTCAACTTCCATGCCACGTTTGGAAACGACATGGCCCAGCACAATACCCTCCGTGACCATAAAGTGGCTCTTTTCCCATGAGAGCACTAAATTGACTTCCCGGCATTTCTGCAGCACTCTGTCTAGGTGCTCGAGGCAAGAATCGAAACTATCACCATAGACAGAGAAATCATCCATGAACACCTCGAGAAAACTGCCTACCATCTCGGCGAATATAGCTAGCATGCATCTTTGGAAGGTTGCGGGTGCATTGCATAATCCAAAGGGCATCCTCTTGAAGGCGTAGGTACCGAACGGGCAAGTGAAGGTAGTCTTCTCTTGATCCTCAGGGGCGATCGCCACTTGGTTGTACCCGGAGTACCCATCCAGGAAGCAGAAGAACTCCTTGCCTGCTAATCTCTCCAATACTTGATCAATAAATGGCAAGGGGAAGTGGTCCTTCTTGGTTGCTGCATTAAGACGGCGGTAGTCAACACACACCCGTTAGGATGTCGGTATCCGAGTTGAAATTTCCTCTCCTTTTTCATTTGTGACCACGGTAAGCCCGGATTTCTTGGGGACTACATGCAAGGGGCTTACCCACTTTGAATCGGAGATGGGATAGATGAAGCCTGCATCACACTATTTTGTGATTTCTTTCATGACCACGTCCCGAAGGTTAGGGTTCAGCCTTCTCTGAAATTCGCGGGATGGCTTGGCATCGTCTTCTAGATAGATATGGTGTGAGCACAGAGCTGGATTTATCCCTCGGAGGTCTGATACGCTCCAACCAAGTGCCTTGCGGCTCTTTTCTAGAACCTCGAGAAGTCGAGATTCCTGATCTGGACTCAGTCTGCTGCTGATAATGACCGGATACACGTGTTCTTCACCCGCAAGGAAAGCATACTTCAGGCCTGCAGGAAGTGGCTTGAGTTCTGGTTTTAGTCTGTCCACTTTATCGGTCACTTCTGATACCATGCTGGTGGTGGGATGTACCTTGAGACTGTTACCATCCTCAACCTCCTGTTGAGATCCCAGTGATGTACCGAACGGTTCTGCGGTGAGCTGCTCGTGTTCGGTCTGGAGTGAATGCTCATGAAGATGCGCCTGCATCTGAGAATCTGTCTCCCACAAATCATCGGAGCATATGCTGACTGTGCTTTCCAAGTCCTCCTCAAGAGTGAGGATTTCTAGGGTCCATGGATCGTCCAGCGACAACTCTGAGTCTCTGATTTCTGCAATAAAATCACAGTCTGCTTCTGGTGCTGCTTGACTCTCATCAGTTGTGGCATTCTTCTCCTTGTTCATGTTGATCGTGATTTGCTGGGTGTTCGAGCTGAAAGTGATCTTTCTAGACCCGCAATCAACCACGGCACCTGAAGTACGGAGAAATGGTCTGCCAAGGATGATAGGAGTCTGGAGCAGTGGTGCAGGAGAGTCCATATCAAGGACTACAAAATCAGCTGGGAATTTCATCTCCTGCACGGTAACTATCACGTCTTCCAACAGACCTCGGGGCCGCTTGACGGATCGGTCAGCGAACTGAAGGATCATACGTGTCTGTTTGAGCGGTCCCAGCCCGAATTCTTGCATTATGGACGAGGGCATAAGGTTGATGGAAGAACCACTGTCAAGTAGAGTACGCTCGAAGACCTGATCGAAAATCACACAACTGATCAGAGGTGCTCCTGTATCTTGCTTTTTCTGGGGGAGGTTGGTGATAGCTGCAACTGTGGCCATGGATAGAACGTGCTTTTCTACCTCTCGGCGTCTGTTATCTTGCGCTGGGCGACGCCTGTTAGTACATGCTGATGAATCTACGTTTCATCATCTTTATTCTACCATTTTGGCCTTAAAAACCCTAGTAAATGCGTGTAAATAGGTGTAATATAGGCATTTTAGCATTCATGTATATGTGTGTAATTATTGTATAAAATGCGGTTTTTAAAGCCAAAATTATAGAATAAATAAAAGAAAAGAAAAAGAATAAAATATTGTAAAAATTTTATGACCAAAAACCCCGAGACCTAGGCATCTTGATGAATAGGTCGACAAGGAATAAAGTAGGGGGAGATAAGGGCCAAATACCTATACATTCTATTGATTCTTTATTCATTTTGGGACCTATTTTTGGTTCCACTTTTTATACATCAAATAAAGAAACTTTTACATGAAAGTTGTAGATAATTTAATAAAGAAAAATACAAAATTGATTTCACGGAAAAATAATGTACAGATAAAAAGTTATGGTCTGAATAAAAATCCAGAAGCCCAACTTCCCAGACCCGTATCTCACAAATAAAAACTCCAAATGCAGTGTACTCACCTTTAATCGTATATAGAATAAAATAAGCTATTCAATGGCGGTGGTTTCGCATTTGGCGGAGCTACGGTTTGAAAGTTGAGTTTTGGACCCTTATTGTATACTTGTACATATTAAAATATTCAATTTATTATTTATTTATTATTTTTACAATTTTGTATTTTTATAATGTTGTAAATAATACTTATAATAATAATGTACATTAAAATAAGAATAAAAACCTAAATAAAAACAAAAATAAAATACTTAAAAATAAAATACATAGATACATTACTTATACACATACCTGTATAAATTATACTTATATTTTATTAATTATACAAAACACATCAATAAAATAAAATAAAAATAGATTTACATGTATAAAAGTATGTTATAATTATATAAAATAATAAACAAAAAATAATAATATTAAAAATACCTAAATAAAAATAGAATACTTAAATACATAGATATAGATACCTATAAGGGTATAAATGCAAACTTGTAAAAATATGTTTCATAAAAATAAATAAAAATCATAATAAAATAATTTATAAAATAATAAACATTTTTTATTTTGTAACGATAATTTAATAAATTGATTTGCTATTTTTAATTGAATTTACAAATGTTTTTTTCAGAGATTTTTGTGGTTGGTCCACGTGGACAAACCAGGTGGAAGTTGACCCGCTGGTCAACTCCTTGGTCTGCACCTGCAGCCTGCCAGCTGCGTTTTTGGTCATTTTCTCCTATTTTTCTAGGCCACGTCATTCACAGTTTGACCTCGGGTCCTTCTTCACTTTTTCTCCCCATATAACCATGATACACGCCCAGTACTTGGTTTGGTCTTTAGATCGAAGATTTGCTCGATAAACATCGATCTTCATGCCTCCTCGCCCACTCTCTGCCCAATGTTCTGAAGCTTGTCAGACTGCATTTTTTTGGCGTTTTCTCCGAATTTTGGAGAGCGCGTCTTTCACCATTTGGCAATTCTTCCTTCTTGACTTTTGTTCACCATATATTGAGGTTACACGCCCTAGGCTTGGACGGGTCTTTGGACCATCGATTCGCGCGCGACACCTCGTTCTTTGTGCCTCCAGAGCCACATCTTCAAAAACGACCCTTCCCCTCCATTTCGAGTTTGAACTCCTTTTTCCCCCTTCTTCCTCCCTTCTTTCATGTGCTGAGGTTAGAGGAAGGTGACAGCAACCTCACCTCGCCGTTAGGAGGAGAGGAGGAGCGGTGCGGAGGCGTCTCCACCCATCTCCGGCCAAGCTTGACCGTGAGGTACCCAATCTCGTGGTCTACCGCCATTCGAGGTCGTTTCTCCCTGTTTTTACTTGCTTAATACGTAGTTGTAGTCCTTAGCTTTGTTTTCACGTAATTAGCTTTGCATTAAATCAACTAGTTAGCTTCGATTTCACCATCAAACACCTCGCCGGAGCTCTTGAGCTCCGGCCACCATTTTCGCCACTCCACGCCACCATCACCCCTTTTTGCTGGTCCTGGAACCTTTTACTGCTGCTTGTGCTTTGATTGCAGGTCCAGGTGCAAAAGACCCCCTCCTGGGGTCGATTTTTGTTTGAGGACGAACCACTTGGAGCACCCCTCCCTCCTTCAAGTTGCGGCGGACCTCCGGCCTCTTCTAGGCCATTTTGCGGCCGCCGATCAGTTTTGGGCTGTTCCTGGAGGTTCGTGGAACCATCAGAGGGGCGTTCGAAGCATCGTGCGTGGAGATTTTGGAGCTCCAAGTTCATCCCGACCGAGTTCGTCGGCCGTTCTTCCTCCACGCCTCCGCAGCCGTCGATCGCCTCGGGCGTGGTATTTTGTGCCATTTCCCCCGCCATTTTGTGTAATGTTGATTTAGGACTCAAAGCATTCATCTGCAGTTGTGTACTTATGTATAATTTGCATATTGGCCCTTGAACGTTGCTCTATTTACATTCATACCCTTGTTAGGCCTTGTATTTTTTGTGTGCTTTCCCTATTTATTTCATGCATCTAGAAAATTCGAAAAAATCTCAAAAAATAGATTTAAGCTCATGTTGCATTGTAGATTCACGCCATATTTTTATTTTTCATTTTCATTACAATTTATTATTTATAAAAATTCAAAAACACTCATTTTCAGCACTGTTTGCGTCAAAAAATACCAAAAAAATATAAAAACACATGAGAAAATTCCCAAAAAAATATATTTTGCTTATTTTATTGTGTTCTAACTCCAATACAAAAATCATTAAAAAATACAAAACAAAACTCCTAAAAATTAGAAAAGCCCAAAAACCTTCCTAAAAATCTAAAAAATTCTAGAAAAATCCTAAAAATATAAACTCAGTTCCTGTAGTTTCTCTATTTTATTCTCTATAATGGAAAATTAATTTGAGGAATTGTTGACACTGTTTACTATTTTTCATCCTCAATTTAATTTCGGCCAGCAACTTTTATTCACTGTTTTCTTTATTTAGCCCTTTAAAAAATATCAAAAACTTCTTGAAAAATACCCAAAAATCACATAAACAGTAGAAAAGTATAAAAAGACTAAAAAGACTTTATTTCCTAATTTTTGAATATTTTTATCTATTGTTATAAATATCTCTTTCTCCTTTTATTACATTGCTTTTATATTCCAATATTGAAAAAGAAAATAGAAAAATATAAAATATAAAAAGAAAATAAAAATCAGTAAATTAAAAATCAAAATACAAAAATATAAAATTAAAAATTAGACAAAAAAATATATAAAATTAAAAACCCACAAAAAATAACATAATAGACTCTTGATCACATTCACACATTTTTGTGCACTTGTGCCCCATTCTACCTGTCTGCTCCCTGTGTTCGACCTCTACAATACTTGCACTATACACATCTTTGTTGTAGAGTTATAATAAATTTTAACTCCGCACATTTACTTTCATTGCTTGATATATTTGTCGTGGGTTAATTGTTGTTTGAATCAGGATTTCGTTGGAGGTCAAATCAGCGACTGTTGATTCGCCTTGTGAGTCAACACGACCTCTGCGATTTCTCGGTTCAACAAATGGTGCCGTTGCCGGGGAGCAACAGCGCGTAGTTCGGGTCTTGTTTGTGTTTGTGATTTATTGTCTATTTCGCGGCCTTTATTTTTCGCTATTTTATTTTCTTTATTTTTGATATATCTCTTGATCGGTCTAACCCCCTCTCTTGTTGACTTTGTGCGAGGTACCGCGGATCGAGGGAGGCGCTCCACCCTAGGCGCCTACGCACCCACGTGAAGCCGGCTTCTGCCAGCTTAGCACCGAGGAGACGAGGAGAGATTTTTGTAGACCTAGCTCCACCTTAGTTGTTTCATTTATTTCCTTGCATTTATTTTTGTAATTTGTAGTGAGAGAGAGACTATTATTTGTAATAATACAGGTACCCCCGGACTTGGACTCTTGAGCCTAACTTCCAGGTGTCTGTTCACCTGGGGGCTCACCGCGGTTTTCACGGTTTTCTCGCATTCTTTTATTTTGTTTTGTTTTTCGTTTTTTATTTCTTTTGTGTGATTGAGCCCTTAGCTTTTAGGATTGCTTGCGTAGCATTAGGTCCAAACAACTTAATTAACATTGCATGTACCTATAGTTTCGTTTGGACTTAGTCAAATTTTAAACAGTTGATCATCACCTTCAATCCGTTGCGCCGCGAGCTCTCCCCGCAAAGCGCTTTCTCCTACCCTCAATTTGTTGAGCAGAGGAGGGGTGAGCCTAGACCGGACTCTAGGGTTGAGGATTGACGGTCAACTTGTGGTTCTTCCCGCTAATAGCAATTTCTGAAACTTAGGGTGATTTCATCGGCTTTTGCATTTGCATATAGTTAGGTTTCAATTCTGCTAAGCATCTTTGCATGTAGAGTGCTGGAGGCAAGGTGAGCATTTACGCTTTAGCATTCATCATCGATTGCCGCTTGCATTGCTTTTCCGCCTCTCTACCTCTGATTTTGCTAACCTAGGTGCTTAAAGGAATCGACTCCTCGTTAGGCTCGTGCATTACTCACTAAAAATCCAAAAAAAGTGATAATCAATAAAATTGGGACTGCTAATATTACTTGACCCTAAAACTGATCAAAAAAATAAAATCTTGTATTGGGGCGAGTAATCCCCTCATTGTCTTCGTTTTACTTGCTCACGCACACACTAAGGTTAGTGCCCAAATCCCATCAAGCCCCCTAAGTGTGTGTGAAATTCTTTGACTTCTCACCTAACTCTAAAACAAACAAGATTAAAAGACCGCATTTTACGGTCTCTACCGAGTTGAGTAGGTGAATTGAGGGTTTGACTTGTTTTCATTTTTGTATGTGATTATTTTGTGTGTCCTAGATCATCCCCGCGCATTTGCGCCTTCTCCACTCTCTTGACTTGACCGTCGTGCTCTCCCGATCATTTTCCTTTTGTTTTCGAGATGGCCAACGGGAGCATATTTTATCCGGATTTTGCGGATCATTCGCTCACTCCTGCTGGTCCACCTCCTTTTTTCCAGGAGGACTTTGCTCCTGACTTTTGTACATATCCGCCTCAGCCACAGTATCAGACCTCGGATTTCTACCCACACCCACCTCCACTTCCGTATTCTCCACCTTCACATCCACCCGAGGCCGAGCTGTTGGAGTCACCTTTCATGGAGTCCACCCTTGAGCACTTGACCCAGATGATGGATCATATGAGACAGAGGATTGACCACCTCACCAGTACCAATAAGAGCGACCATGATGTTCCACCATTTGATGATATGGGTTCACTCGAGGATTTCCATGAGAGCTTGCAATCACCAAAAATACAAAAAAATGAGAAAAATTTAAAAATCCAAAAAGATTTCGGGAGACATTTGGTTGATCAAGATTTTGAGAAGAGAGTCCACTTGCCAGAACCCTGGACCACACATGCATTCACACCCAGTCCCACCTTTGACCCCGAGGATGCCGTTGTACAGACTGCTCTTGGCATGCCTCATGTATATGCTGATTCCGACTTCCTCCCTTGTATGGAGGAGGTCCAAAAATTCAAAAAAATGCTAACTGAACCCGAAGTGGTGGCCACCATTCATGAGATCATCCGTGCCCCACTTCAGCAGGCCATGACCGATTTATCGGCTCCTCTTCCCAAGAAGAGAAAGCGGAGGAGCAGATCTGAGCGTCACATCTTGACCATGGCCACTGCCCACGCCATCACACACCGTCCCATTCCTCGGAAGAAGAACACTGCCACACCTTTCATTAGCTGCACAATCTCTGACCACACATGTGATCACACTCTCCTAGACGGCGGAGCATCGATCAGTATCATACCCTTCTCGCTGGTACAGTCTCTTCACTTAGGGCCTCTCAAGAAAACCAGGATGATCGTACAGTTTGCTGATGGATCAATAAAGAGGCCGAAGGGTATCCTTGAAAATGCCGTCATATCGATTCAGGGCATGAGCCACAATGTTGATTTTGTCGTGTTGCCTATGGAGAACTCCACAGGGGAGTCATCTCCAATCATCCTGGGACGACCATTCCTCGCCTCTGCGAGGGTCGTTATTGATTACGGATCAGGAGAGATTCGCTTTCGTCCTGCTGACGAGGGCGAAACAGTGATCACCGCACACACTGCTGACCAGAGACCCGCACCTGATGTGACTTCACCTATCTTGGCTGACCCCGAGGACTATGATCTATATGAGGATATCAGAGAGACCTTCTTCATGACCGATGATGAGACCCGAGAATTCCTCTCTAAGGAGGAAAGCTCGGAAAGCATAGACCTTGGTGTTTCCGCTTCTTGTGATTGGCGATGTGTTGATGACATCCGTGGGATCTACACGATTGACACCATTGAGCGGAGGGCAGATTTAGAAACTATACAGGACGGACATGCTCTGATTACTTCCACTGATGAGTCCGCTCCTGCCCATGTAGATACTGATGAGACTAAGGCCGAATTTGATTTAGTTGCTTTTCTTCATAAATTCGGACCTTTTGATGAGAAAGATGATCCAGTTGAAATTATAGAGGACGACCAGAGTTCGACTACTCCCACCGATGAGTTCGTGCCTTTTGGTTTTGACCTGGATGACTCCTCGCAGGACGACTCTGAGTACACTACTTCCGATGATGATGAGTTCGTCCCATTCCACTTTGATATCAGCGAGCCTCCCAAGGCCGGACCTAGCCGCACTTCTTTCACTGATCCGTCTGTGCCTTCACACCCTAGGGCCACTGAGGACTTACACCCTGTCGACCCTGATCGGATTCCGTCCACTGTGGACCCCGATGTCGACCTGCACCACACTAGATCTATTCCTCCGAGGTCCCGCAAGAAGGTGCGCTTTCAACCTTCTTGATCATCTGTACATCCGTCTCTGTTGTATATCCTTTCTGGTATATCTTCCTATCTCCCGTTTTTACTCGTCCACCCATTCTCGTGTCTGCCTTGCTTAGGACGTACTTTGTCCTAAGTATAGGGGGGTGGACGAGCCGAGTGCTCTTTTGTCGTTCAGTGTCATCACTCCTGTTGTTGCCTATACTTAGGGCTTCTTCTACCCTAAGTATAGAGGGAGTGGTGTGTACATCCCCATGATCTATTCCATCTTCCGATTTATTTTCTTCTTTTCTTCTTTTCTTCTTTTTCTCTTCTATCTTCTTCATCTATCAAAAAGGTGTCGCCCTTGTTGACAGTTTTTTATACTTAGGACGTACCTTGTCCTAAGTATAGGGGGGGTTGGCACCCCGAGTTGTTCTATTCTCTTCGATCTTCTCCATTGTCTCCTCTTCTTGTCTATACTTAGGGATATCTTACCCTAAGTATAGGGGGAGACAATCTGAGTACGATCTGTTCATTCCCACCCTTGACCCTCCCTGCGTTGTGTACAGTCTGCTATACTTAGGATTATTTGATCCTAAGTATAGGGGGGACGGTCAACTTCTCATTCGTTTGATTCATTTGTTCCTTTATTATTTAGATTTTCCTATACTTAGTACGAGTTATGTCTTCTCTTTTCTCTCCGATCTATGAGGACATAGCTCAAGCTAAGTATAGGGGGTCGTATATACTACGTATATACTTCAGCCATAACTCGTACTTTCGTATTTTCCTAATAATATGGCCAATAATTCTTTAAAATTCATTAAAAATCCTTAATAAAAAGATGTTTTATTCCTCAAATTCTTTTTGTATTTACTGATTAATAAATCAGGTGAAAATGTTTTTTGCAAAATGTTTGAAAAATAGTTTGAAAATCCTTGTGAACATTTATTGAAAACTATTTTGAAAATATTTTGTTTCGTGTTTTCAACCTGTGTCAAAATGTGTGGTTTGTAAAGTTTCTTTTCTTTGTGTGAAATAAAACGTTTGAAAAATGATTTGCAAATGGTTTGAAAAATGGTTGCAAAAATGTTTTGAAAAACCTATATATACTGTTTTGAAAGCCTTTGCAAAATGTTTTCAAATGTGTGTAAAATGTTTGTAAAAACTATTTTGGACTATAGTTTTCAAAAATTGTGTGTAAATGGTTTTCAAATAAGTTTGAGGAATATACACATCATACCAAAATCCACTATATATGTATAAAATTGATCACTTACCCTGTAAATTCTTAAAATCCACTTCTTGTATATATAAGAAGCACTCCAGTGTACATATTTTCACCTAGTTTTCAGCCAAAACTTTTTCTTTTCAAAAATCCCAAAAATATTTGCAAAATTAAAATCCAAAAACATTCGAAAAATCTTTTTGAAAAATACAAAAAAATGCATCTGCATATGCATGCATCATATTTCCAAAAATCCATAAAAAGTTCAAAATCTTTGAAAATCACATCACAAAAATACTTTCTGCATTGCATAGCATTCGTATTTTTCAGATTGAGTTTGATAGTTGAACAAGTCTAAGTAAAATCTGAAGATTGGAGCTTGATTGGACCTTAAAATCTACCTAATAACAGGAACCTTATAGGAACTGGGTTTGAGGTACTTCAGGTCTAGTTGACTTAATTCTTTGAGGATCACGGGACTTGGTTCAATGGATTCTTGACTGCCTAAGTAGAGTATTTCGGAGCACACGCATGACTCTTGTTGATAATGACCTAACTTGGACACCTGCACCTTTCACATGGCTCAACTCAGTTGGAGTGGTGAGGGGATTGGATTTGCTGGTATGAGACGCACACAAGTGGAAACATTTGTCCTCCTCTAGGGAGGGAAGTGCACCCCAACCCGTCCAGTGATTAGGAAGTCTAAAGACAGGAGGCTGTGGGTTGCGATAAAGCTTCAAAAGAGGGATAGTCTACTAGCTCAAGAGGAAAAACTCCTTATGCCAATGCTGCTGTATATAGTATTTGAAAAAAAAAGAGAAAAAAGAAGTTCAGGCATGCACAAAAATAAAAAGCCTGCAAAGTATGTGAATATGTTGTATAGAAAATAAGCAAGCTTGAGCATCAAAGTCATATCATGTGAGCCTGCAGCTGGATGACTTGACTACACTGGTCTTGCATCCAAGGATAGGTAGCTACACTGGCTACCGTCCATTCTTCTCTTCACCCCCTCCTCTTGAGTTGGTTGTCACTTGAACTTAGAAGGGAATACCCCGCTCCTCGAGGATGGAGTTATTGGATTGGGGAATCATTGGGTTGTCGTACTGGAGAAGTCAGTTTCTTTGTCATTCTAGTTGGGGAGAGCCACCATCACTTACACTGTACAAGTCAGATTCATAGTCGTAAGGGTTTGCGTATGGGTTGAAGTATTTCTGACCTGGCTATTGAGGAGACTTGGACGGAGTTTCGGGATTCTCAAGGACTGTTGAATTTCAAACACGGTTCTCACTAAGGTTCCGCCCGCACTAAAATTCCAAAGGTCCGACTTAAGCTCCAAACTTTGATTTTGTGAAGACAAGTTTGATAATTAAATTTAGTCCATCTTTCTTCTTTTTCTTTTCTTTATTTTTCTTTTTCTACACTTATTGCATAAGTGTTTGCTAGGGACTAGCAAAGGCAAGTATAGGGGATGATGAATCTACGTTTCATCATCTTTATTCTACCATTTTGGCCTTAAAAACCCTAGTAAATGCGTGTAAATAGGTGTAATATATGCATTTTAGCATTCATGTATATGTGTGTAATTATTGTATAAAATGCGGTTTTTAAAGCCAAAATTATAGAATAAAGAAAAGAAAAGAAAAAGAATAAAATATGTAAATATTTTATGACCCAAAACCCCGAGACCTAGGCATCTTGATGAATAGGTCGACAAGGAATAAAGTAGGGGGAGATAAGGGCCAAATACCTATACATTCTATTGATTCTTTATTCATTTTGGGACCTATTTTTGGTTCCACTTTTTATACATCAAATAAAGAAACTTTGTACATGAAAGTTGTATATAATTTAATAAAGAAAAATACAAAATTGATTTCACGGAAAAATAATGTACAGATAAAAAGTTATGGTCTGAATAAAAATCCAGAAGCCCAACTTCCCAGACCCGTATCTCACAAATAAAAACTCCAAATGCAGCGTACTCACCTTTAATCGTATATAGAATAAAATAATCTATTCAATGGCGGTGGTTTCGCATTTGGCAGAGCTACGGTTTGAAAGTTGAGTTTTGGATCCTCATTGTATACTTGTACGTATTAAAATATTCAATTTATTATTTATTTATTATTTTTACAATTTTGTATTTTTATAATGTTGTAAATAATACTTATAATAATAATGTACATTAAAATAAGAATAAAAACCTAAATAAAAACAAAAATAAAATACTTAAAAATAAAATACATAGATACATTACTTATACACATACCTGTATAAACTATACTTATATTTTATTAATTATACAAAACACATCAATAAAATAAAATAAAAATAGATTTACATGTATAAAAGTATGTTATAATTATATAAAATAATAAACAAAAAATAATAATATTAAAAATACCTAAATAAAAATAGAATACTTAAATACATAGATATAGATACCTATAAGGGTATAAATGCAAACTTGTAAAAATATGTTTCATAAAAATAAATAAAAATCATAATAAAATAATTTATAAAATAATAAACATTTTTTATTTTGTAACCATAATTTAATAAATTGATTTGCTATTCTTAATTGAATTTACAAATGTTTTCCCCAGAGATTTTTGTGGTTGGTCCACGTGGACCAACCAGGTGGAAGTTGACCCGCTGGTCAACTCCTTGGTCTGCACCTGCAGCCTGCCAGCTGCGTTTTTGGTCATTTTCTCCTATTTTTCTAGGCCACGTCATTCACATTTTGACCTCGGGTCCTTCTTCACTTTTTCTCCCCATATAACCATGATACACGCCCAGTACTTGGTTTGGTCTTTAGATCGAAGATTTGCTCGATAAACATCGATCTTCATGCCTCCTCGCCCACTCTCTGCCCAATGTTCTGAAGCTTGTCAGACTGCGTTTTTTTGGCGTTTTCTCCGAATTTTGGAGAGCGCGTCTTTCACCATTTGGCAATTCTTCCTTCTTGACTTTTGTTCACCATATATTGAGGTTACACGCCCTAGGCTTGGACGGGTCTTTGGACCATCGATTCGCGCGCGACACCTCGTTCTTTGTGCCTCCAGAGCCACATCTTCAAAAACGACCCTTCCCCTCCATTTCGAGTTTGAACTCCTTTTTCCCCCTTCTTCCTCCCTTCTTTCATGTGCTGAGGTTAGAGGAAGGTGACAGCAACCTCACCTCGCCGTTAGGAGGAGAGGAGGAGCGGTGCGGAGGCGTCTCCACCCATCTCCGGCCAAGCTTGGCCGTGAGGTACCCAATCTCGTGGTCTACCGCCATTCGAGGTCGTTTCTCCCTATTTTTACTTGCTTAATACGTAGTTGTAGTCCTTAGCTTTGTTTTCACGTAATTAGCTTTGCATTAAATCAACTAGTTAGCTTCGATTTCACCATCAAACACCTCGCCGGAGCTCTTGAGCTCCGGCCACCATTTTCGCCACTCCACGCCACCATCACCCCTTTTTGCTGGCCCTGGAACCTTTTACTGCTGCTTGTGCTTTGATTGCAGGTCCAGGTGCAAAAGACCCCCTCCTGGGGTCGATTTTTGTTTGAGGACGAACTACTTGGAGCACCCCTCCCTCCTTCAAGTTGCGGCGGACCTCCGGCCTCTTCTAGGCCATTTTGCGGCCGCCGATCAGTTTTGGGCTGTTCCTGGAGGTTCGTGGAACCATCAGAGGGGCGTTCGAAGCATCGTGCGTGGAGATTTTGGAGCTCCAAGTTCATCCCGACCGAGTTCGTCGGTCGTTCTTCCTCCACGCCTCCGCAGCCGTCGATCGCCTCGGGCGTGGGTATTTTGTGCCATTTCCCCCGCCATTTTGTGTAATGTTGATTTAGGACTCAAAGCATTCATCTGCAGTTGTGTACTTATGTATAATTTGCATATTGGCCCTTGAACGTTGCTCTATTTACATTCATACTCTTGTTAGGCCTTGTATTTTTTGTGTGCTTTCCCTATTTATTTCATGCATCTAGAAAATTCGAAAAAATCTCAAAAAATAGATTTAAGCTCCTGTTGCATTGTAGATTCACGCCATATTTTTATTTTTCATTTTCATTACAATTTATTATTTATAAAAATTCAAAAACACTCATTTTCAGCACTGTTTGCGTCAAAAAATACAAAAAAATATAAAAACACATCAGAAAATTCCCAAAAAAAATATATTTTGCTTATTTTATTGTGTTCTAACTCCAATCCAAAAATCATTAAAAAATACAAAACAAAACTCCTAAAAATTAGAAAAGCCCAAAAACCTTCCTAAAAATCTAAAAAATTCTAGAAAAATCCTAAAAATATAAACTCAGTTCCTGTAGTTTCTCTATTTTATTCTCTATTATGGAAAATTAATTTGAGGAATTGTTGACACTGTTTACTATTTTTCATCCTCAATTTAATTTCGGCCAGCAACTTTTATTCACTGTTTTCTTTATTTAGCCCTTTAAAAAATATCAAAAACTTCTTGAAAAATACCCAAAAATCACATAAACAGTAGAAAAGTATAAAAAGACCAAAAAGACTTTATTTCCTAATTTTTGAATATTTTTATCTATTGTTATAAATATCTCTTTCTCCTTTTATTACATTGCTTTTATATTCCAATATTGAAAAAGAAAATAGAAAAATATAAAATATAAAAAGAAAATAAAAATCAGTAAATTAAAAATCAAAATACAAAAATATAAAATTAAAAATTAGACAAAAAAATATATAAAATTAAAAACCCACAAAAAATAGCATAATAGACTCTTGATCACATTCACACATTTTTGTGCACTTGTGCCCCATTCTACCTGTCTGCTCCCTGTGTTCGACCTCTACAATACTTGCACTATACACATCTTTGTTGTAGAGTTATAATAAATTTTAACTCCGCACATTTACTTTCATTGCTTGATATATTTGTCGTGGGTTAATTGTTGTTTGAATCAGGATTTTGTTGGAGGTCAAATCAGCGACTGTTGATTCGCCTTGTGAGTCAACACGACCTCTGCGATTTCTCGGTTCAACACATGCCTCTTTCAATCCTTTCTTCACAGCTGGCATGTATTCCACGGCCTTCAGCAAGGGAATCTCAACAGTCAATTTATCCAAAATGTTCACGACACCTGGATCAGACAATGCAATTTTTCTTTTTGCAATTTTTTTGGATTTTTGTATTGCATGCGGAAAAGGAATAGTCACATTACTGGTAGGAAAATTAGAGTTCTTATTTACATCAAAATCATCGCCCACAGAATGTTGTACATCCGGACTACAAAAAGGAGTACAAGCTGGATCTGGATATGCTGGTGCTGCTGAGCGATCAAAAAGGGTAGCATCTGCTCCATCGGCTGGCAAGGGATTGGCTGCTGCTGGCTGCTCCTCCAAGGCTGGCGCGGCTTCGCTTCTGCTACATGCTTCTTTTTGTTGTTTTTGTTTTTGCTGATTTTTTTGTGTTTTTGGCTGAGGCTGATGACATGGCACGACAGCTGGACTGGCTTCTCCTTCGTCTTCCTCCTCACCCGCCCCTGGAGTTGGCACGGCTGATGCGGAAGGTGACGATCCACCTGTTTCTTTATTCACCCCACATCTGATAGCAGGCGGAGGCAAGGCCCTACCGCTCCTTAGAGTAACAGCATTAGAATAAACAGTAATATCATTATCACACGCGGACTGGACATCACATTTTACCTGCTCCTTCTTCTTGAAATTGTTGGGGTTGGCTTCGACCTGCGCCAGAATGGTAGTGCGGGTGGCGGTCAGGTCATCAAGCCGCTTGGTCATCTCCGCTAGCCCTTGAACAAGCTGGGATAGACACTCCATGGTGGGATTAGCTGGGGGCACATCAGAAGATGCAGCGTGCAGACCACGCTGTTGTTGGTTAGATGAGTGGGGAGGCTGCTGGTGGTGTTGCTGTGGCGGAGCAGGAAGTTGAAGTTGCTGGTAGGACGGAGGTGGATACTGCTGGTATGGTTGAGGCTGAGCAGCCGCGTATTGGTGATACGGCTGTGGATGGCGATACTACGGCTGCTGCTGGTACAGAAAGTTCTGCCTCCATTGGTGTGCGAACTGAGGAGGCTGCTGGTGTTGTTGGTGAGGTTGAGAGGTTTGGCCAAAACGACCACCCTGAGGTTGGTGGTACTGCCGGTTGGCAAATTGCTGACCCTGGAGTTGTCCCTAAGGACGGGTCGGCTGTGCATCATTCGTCCATACCCCGTTAACTTCTTGGATCAGGGGTGGTGGTGGGAAAACTGGATCAGGAATGGAAAGGAACTCTGGCTGGTAAAAGACCATCTGCTGCTGCGACGGGCCCTGGTCGGGCGCCTACACGTAGTACACGTGCTGGACTGCCGGTGGCTGCTGGCTCAGCTGAGGCTGATGCTGCGGTTGCGGCTCGTCCTTCTTCTCAGCTGGAGCGTCTGATGGTGTAGCCGACTGGACAGAGTTGATCGTACCGACCAACAGCTCGAGGTTCTTGTTGATCTGATCGAGCTTATCCAGGTTCTGGGTCCTCTTCTCAATCACAGCGAGTTTTTCAAGGTCCTGTGATCGCTTCTCAATGATATCAACCTTAGAGAGATGGCCCCCAATGATGCTGAGGTTGGAGCTCTCATCTCTCTCTGCTTCTTTTGATGCAGCCATGTGAACTTGTTTCTGGAGGATCTGGGGCTGCTTCTGGTACGCCTTGGATGAAGAGAGGGCGGCCTCTCCTTCGGCCATTTCTTCGAAAATCTGCCATACAACATCTTCATCCTTGTTGAAATGGGAACCCCCACATGCTGCGTCCACGAGCCTTTGACTTTCAATATTGAGTCCCCGAAGAAATGCTGGACCAGGCTGGTCTTAGGGATCTCGTGGTGGGGACACTTCTCCTGCGGATCAGTGAATCTCTCCCAAGCCTCATGTACGGACTCATGTGCTCCTTGGGAGAAATTGCTAATACGGGCTCGCATTTGGTTGAGCCGACCGAGAGGGTAGTACTTGTGCAAGAAGGCAGACTTCAACTCCTCCCAGGTCGTCACGACCTTTCCCATATGATTGACCCAATAGAGGGCCTTGTTCTGTAGACTGAAGGGGAAAGCCGTCATCTTGACAATGTCCAGGGGGACATTCGGATAGTGGGTGGTGCGGCAAATGCGGGAGAATTGCTGCAGGTGAATGTACGGCTCTTCATTGGTGTTGCCATGGAATGCAGGGAGAAGGGCTATGAATTGGGGCTTCAGCTCAAAGTGAGCGTGTACCGGTGGAATGAGAATCCACTCGGTCATCTGGCTGTCTCCCGGATTGTATGTTTCTTTGAGTGTCGGTTTCGGCGGTGGTGGGAATTCAGGATCATCATTGGGGTCATCACCACCTTCTCTACCTCCTCCTCCTCCCCTGCCTCCTCTGCCTCGGCCTCCTCCTCCGTCGTTGCGGTTTATCACATCATTCAACATATCCTGGAAAGCAGTCTGTGTAAGGGCCTGCTCAGTCAGCTGCTGCTGTATGGCCTGGATAGATGCCAGCAACTGTGCATTGACTTGGTTCTGATCTGGCACCTGTCCCTCTGGTATGGGTGGCTGCTGACCCTTGCCCTTTCCTCCTGGCGCCATGTCAGGATCTGAGTCGGACGAAATGAACTCCGGAGTAGTCTTCAGGGCTTGCATTGTCTTCTATCTGCATAATGAGATGGTCCGAATCAGATCACTTGCAATTAATGCTCAGCTGCCGTGATGAAGCTGGAATTCAGGTCAACCCCAGCATGTTGTGAATGGAAAAATGATGTAGACTGTAATCGGCTCCCATTCACAACGACGATAGCGGGACAAAAGTGATCCCAGTTTATTGGGTGGCCAAGAGAAAGGTAGAAAACGAGGAGTCTGGAGATTGATCCGCAGAGTCCGGATCGGGTTCTCGGGAATCTCCTCGAAATTATTGGCGAGGTTGAGTCCATGGAATCGATGTAGGTGTCAGCATGGTCCCGACGAAACCATCCATGGATCAACTTCACGGAGCACAAGAGAATGTCGGATTTTTGGAAGAATGATACGATGGTCAACGAGGAATAAAAGGAGTGTAAAACAGTAGAAAGGCTCGGTTGAGCGAGGTGGTCAAAGAAAGACATAACAAAATTTTGCGCAAAGGCGCGGGACTTTGATCTTTAAACCTTAATCTAGATCCATTCAAACACAAGATAAAATCGGGTTCACCAACTCACGCCATGTGAAGCCGTGAAAGCTCGGCTATTTATTATCTTTTCATTTTTAGAGTTGTGATTTTCAGGCATATCTTATAACAAGTCCTTAGTACGCTACCCTATAGGAGAGAGAGTACCGCCAGAAGAGTATCCCGTACTTGTCCTCCTCCTGTGTAACCTGTAGTCTGTACTTTTTGGAGTCCTTGTAACCCTTCCTGGATCCCTACTCAGCCAAAGAAAAGAGAGAGGAAGCCGATAGGCGAAACCAATACTTCGGTTCTCGCTCGCAACGGAATCACCCGTGAGCGTGCAAGAACCTACTCGGACGCAGGACGATGAGACAGACACCCCCGTGAAGGCGTGGCCTATGCTCAATACTTCGGACAGGGTCGATGCTCTCAACACAGAGAGTCACCATTGGTGACCAAGTCCTACTCGCCTACGTACGATAGAAGCGCCATTACTTCGGAAATCCAAGCGATACACAAGGCAGTTGCAGACTGGGTTTTGGGCTTTCTATTCTTAGGGGTCGCACTCGCTCAAGGGAGTAGGGTTTTGGTCCCCCTCCAAGGTACCTGAAAACAATGAGGGCTTTATGAACCCGGTACAATGATAGTCCATTACAGATTTTAATTAAGGTCAAAGTTTATTTAGCAGTCCCCTGGTTTTAATTTTTTTTTTGGTTTTCACTTTTTTTGGATCTGTTTTCATACCAGCGCCTAACGTTTTTGTAGATTTTCATTTAAGTCCTAGGTGCTCAAAATCAGAGGGAGATAGCGGAAAAGCCGTGCAAGTGGTTCCATGATGGAAATCTCATCATTGAACCGAATGATGCATGCTGAGTTAGAAGACTTACAGTGCATCCCAGCTCTCTCCATGTGGTATGCAAAACAGAATTTTTAAACCTATCTACATGTCGGTATGCAAGGCACAAAATCGTCCTAAACATAAGCTGCTATTAGCGTGAAGAACCATAAGTTGCTTGTTTGTCTCTAGCCCAAGAGAGTCCGGTCTTGGCTCACCCCTCCTCTGCTCAACAAATTGAGGGTAGGAGAAAGCGCTTTACAGGGTTCGCTACGGCACAGAGGGCTAAGAGACAAATTTACAACTTGTTTGAGTTTGATTAGATCCAATCGAAGTAGACTATAGGAACATGCATTCTTATTAATGTTTGGACCTAGCTACCGAGTCAAGCAACCTATATCTAGGGGCTCCAAGCACACAAAACAAAGTAAAAGAAAGGCGGAAAGCTCAAAACTGCGGGAAACAAAATAAAAGAAGGCGATGAAAACTCGAAAAAGCCACGATGAGGCCCCCAGGTGAACAATCACCCGGGCAATGGACCTCATTGTGAAGAGTAGAGTCCTGTTTAATTACATGCCAAATAGTCTCTCTCTCACCATGAATTACAAATATAATTTTCATAAGTATCTAGCCTATCTAATGCCCCTCTCTTTGCTTCTTTGGTGCACTCTCCAGATGGTCATGAGAAAAGAAGACCATCCTCCTCCAAGCTCGGCTGCCTTGGCCTCCTAGGAAGCCATCCTAGCGTGGCGGTCCCTCGCATCAAAGTCACAAAAAGATTGCATTAGCATACTCAGTCAATCAAATAGAGAAGAGAAAAATAATCACAATAAATAAAGAAATGAAGCATGGTGATTAATGGCAATAAAACAATAGCTGCTCACACCAAAAATGAATCATGAATCAAAGTTTTTATACAAGGATGACAAAAATCAATTTGGCTATGCTCATTGCTCCCCGGCAACGACGCCATCTGATAACAGGGGTAATCCATGAGGGTCACCATGAAAAATATAAAAGTGTTGTCGCTGAGGCGACCACTCATAGAAGACCGGTGTTAATCAGCAATTAACCCACAATCCAAAGAATACAACAATCAAGCTCAAAACAAATGTGAATTAATCTTTATTTACTCTACCACAAAATGTATAATGACAAGTATGTAGAGGTCGAACCACAGAGAGCAACACAAAATGCAATAGCCTACATGTCAATCACAGTCATCCTTGTGTGGGTTTTTATTTATTTATTATTAAAATATAATAATTAAGTATATTATATATATATATAATATAAATATATTAATTATATGTACCCATAGAGGGTAAGTATATAGCTGATAATACATGTAATATATATATAGGTATATATAAATATAATAAAATAAATGTATATATATATATATATATATATATTTTTCTTTTTTATGTTAAGATTAATGAGAATACATATAACTAATCAATTATATATAATATTTTTTTTCTTTTGTTTTTAGGACATATAGATATATGTACATAAAAGGGGGGTATTAGAATATTCACAAAAATACTCAAAAATAGTCAAAAATTCAGGAAAAGGGTCTTTTTGGAATTTTCATGGTTTTTTACTGTTTTTATGGTTTTTGGGTATTTTGCAAACATTTTTAGTATTTTTAAATAGCTAAATAATAGCAAATAGTGGACTAGGTACTGGCTGTAACAAAAATAGAGATTAAAAATAGCTAACAGCCTCAAAAATTTTCCACACTAATTTTCTAATAACGATAATAAAATATGGCATACATAGGGCCTGAGTTTATATTTTTCTGATTTTTCTTTGATTTTTTATATTTTTTTGAAGTTTTTGGGTATTTTTGAATTTTTAAGGTTTTCTTTTTGACATTTTTAGGGATTTTTGGACTGACACTAATATAAGTCAAAATACACCATAGGTAATTTTTTTGGAATTTTTCGAGGCATTTTCATATTGTTTTGGGATTTTATAAGTCAGACAGGGAATAAAAGACATGTTTTTGATTTTTAATAAATGCAAAAATGCAACAAAATGCAAAACTAAAAATCTGGCGTTCAAGCATGACCAAACAGGAGCTTAAGTCTATTTTGGAAAGATTTTTTGATTTAATATGAAGCATAAAATAAATAGACCAAGCCTTCAAAAATTAAATGGCCTGGCAGGGGTATTTTTGCAAATAAAATAGTTGGCAGGGGCATACATGCAAAAATTACAACAAAAATACACTTTAACTTTTATTTTCAGGACCATTTAATAAATACAAGAACCCGGCAGGGTTTAGATGCAAATTTTCATGCGCCTCACGTGGTTGCTGCACGTGAGGTGCGGAGGGACTAAAGTGTAAATATGAAAACATCAGGGGGTCCAACTGCAATTTTTACAACTTATTTACAACTAAAACTTTTATTTTTGGGATTAAATACTAAATACAAAAAGTAAGGGGCTTGGTATGAAATTTACCCCTAAACATAGCTTTTCATCCTGCGGCGATGGAGGCGCCACTTATCCACGTGGCGGCCATCGGACGGCGGACATCGGTTCGGCGATGAAGGGCCAGGATTAGAACCTCCTGGCTGATCTGACAGTGGATGTACATCTTCATCGAACGGTCGGCGTTCAATCTGGGCCGCCCCTCTCGATCCAACGGTGCGGAAGGCACCTGGAAGAACTGGGAAGAAGCTCGCCCCCGGCGAGCTTCGATCGGGTAGCTCGGGCTCCTCCGGGCACCTCCCGCGCATATGAAGCTCTCTGATCGTAGCTGGGAGGCTTCCGCATCGTCTGACGGTGGTCTCATGGCTCATGGGGGTCCGAGTCGATGGAGCGAGGTCGGAGAAGAAAGGGGCCCCCAGGAACCTCTTCCTGGTTCAATGCGAGCCCATTTGGGCTCGATTATTCGAAGTTCCTGCACAGGAAGAACCGCGGGCGAGAGAGCTTGCTCCTCGACCCGGGGTTTTGAAGCTGCAACGCAAAAATGAGGTGGGCGGAGGGGCTCCGGCGAACGGCGGAGGAGGAGCCCCGATTCGCCAGGACCTAGGGTCCTGGGTTGAACAAATGCGTGCGACAGATGGAGAAAGCGTTGTGCTTCAAAATGGGGTGAACAGGGCGGTCAGATACGGTCAGATCCAAAGTGGAGAAGTCGCCGGAGCGGAGCTCCGGCGAACTTCGATTTTTGATTTTTACGCTAGGGTGATTAACTAACAACTAATCTAACTACTGGAATGAAATGCTAACATTAAAGGCTAACTAAAAACGCATAAAAGGGCAGCTCTTATACCTGGGGGCCTCCAGGGAGCACGGCGGACGCCGGAGCTCCGCCGCGTCAAAATCTCCTCCCTCCGGCCGAGTCACGGCGCTGGGTTGCTCCCCCTGTCACGAGGAACACTCCAGGAACGAGATCTAGGCTTTAGGTTGGAATAAAAGTGGCCAAATTCGAGGAAGGAAGCGGAGCTTTTTATTTATAAACATTGGCAAGGGGCCTTATTACCCGACGATTATTAACTGATCCAATGAACATCTCGTTGATCTATGATTTTGGCGGGCATCATGGAAGATTAGGGAACAATTCTTGTGAAGGAAGCGTTGTCGATTGATGGATGATGTGCCCGGGAAAAAGGCATGAAATCGGGGGAGTAGACAGTTCAGAGATGCCAGGCGAGGGATGGGACAGTTGACCTGGGAGTCAACGTTGGCCGGCGCCTCATTGGGCCACGTAAGCCGCTACGAGACAAAATAGCAAATCTGAAGGAAGATTGATTTATTTGACGCCCTAAATGATTTTATTAATTTTTTCTTATAAAATAAAAAATGTGTATTATTTCATCTAGTATTTATTTATGATTTTTATTGAATTTTTCGAGGTGTTTTATTATGATTTTATTTTAATAATGTGTATATGTATGCATTTACATGTATTTTTGGGTATTTTATTTTTAATTTATTTATTTTCTTTTATTATTTTCTTGTCTTATTTTATAAATTTATAATTTATTTTTGTGAGTATAAAGATATTTTTGTTTGATTTTTATAAGTTTATTTGTATTTTTAAATAAATAGGTCTATGTATATGTAAGTATACTTATAGGTACTTTACCTATATATTCTATACATTGTATCTATTTAATGGATTTTATTTGTTTTTATTTTAGCTTGGTATTTTTAATAATATATATACAATATATACATTATCATAAAAATATAAAAGAATGAAATAATTAAAGAATGCTTTATGTACATCCTTCTCATAGGTATTTTGCCTATATAGACTTATTTTATTTTACATATTCTTTTTTTTTGGTTTTATTCTAAGGCTAATATGTGTATGAATTATATACATTATTTACAAGATTCTAAAAATAGTAATTTATAAAAATAATGAATAGTGAATATAATGAATATTTTAATCAGGTATCATATACAAGAGAGGCCAAAAACCTAACTTCTGCATATGGACTCCAAAAATTATGGAACCAATTTTATAAAATAGTTTATGAAATGCTACATACAATTAAAGGTGAGTTTGGGTGATTTGGAGTTTTTATTTGCAAGATATGGGTCTGTGAAGTTGAGATTTTGGCTTTTTATTATGTGCATAAAATGTACACTGTGTATTATTTTTGCACAAACTCAATTTTGTATTTTTATTTACATTATTATCTACAACTTTTATGAACAAAGTTTCTTTATTTGATGAATAAATAAATATGTACAAAATAGGTGCCAAAAATGCATAAATGGATGAAAAATAAATGAGGTATTTATTGTACTCTTGGCCCTTATCTCCCCCTACTTTATTCCTTGTCGACCAATTCCATGCTGGCCTTGGTCTCGGGGTTAGGGTCATAAAATCTTTGCAATATTTTATTCCTTTTTCTTTTCTTCTCTTTATTCTATAATTTTGGCATTAAAAACCTTATTTTCTGTATAATTAATACAATAAATAATGAATGCTATTATGTACAATTTGATGCTATCTACATGCATTTGCTAAGGTTTTTGAGGCCAAAATGATAGAATAAAGGTGATGAAATGGAGATTCATCAGTAAGCCGAAGACTTGTGAGTCGGCTCATAGTGCACATGGTAGATGTGTTGAACTGGTGGTCGCGGAAGTATGCCTCGATCTCGGCTTCCTGAATTGGCCTATGATCTCGAAGACTTATTGGAATCAGCTTGTATTTCTTGAAGGCACATGACGTGTGTCTTCAGATCACTTAGGCATTTTTCAAGCTCGTCGATATTATCGAGCTTGTCTAGATTCTGGTACTCATTTTTAATGATTTCCATTTGATCCAACTTCTGGCAAATAATCCCCATATCAGCTAATGAGGATTCGGTATGTGTCGAGACAGCAGAAGAAAGAGTCCCTTCGATTTTTGCACTCGAGAGTGCTGGTGATATGGAGGTGGCTTTATCTGAGTACAGACCCAAGTCTAGGATATCGTTGTGTAGCTCTCAACCATCTTCTCGTAGATGGACCAGACTTGGTCCTCATGCTTAGAGAAGTACAAGCCTCTGCAATATGCATTCACCAGACCCTGGAGTTCTGGTGTCAACCCACAAAAGAAGATTTGAACTAGGTTCACCTTCATAATCTCGTGGTGGGGATATCTATTAATGAGCTCTCTGAAACGATCCCATGCCTTGTGGAACTACTCGTTCTCGATCATGGTGAAATTACTAATCATAGCTCTAGCAGCATCCGTTCGACCAAGTGGGCAGTACTTGTTTAGATAGGCAGTTATCAATTGTTCCCACATCGAAACGTATCTCCCCAGGTGTTTCAGCTAGTAGGTTGCTCGATCTACGAGGAAGAATGGAAAAGCGACCAATTAGATCGTGTCCTCGTTCACTTATGCATCAAGCATCGTGCTACAAATTAGCTCGAATTCCTGGATGTGCAGATATGGCTCCTCAGTAGAGTGCTCGTGGAACTTAGGCAACAACTGAATCGTTTTAGGTCGGAGCTTGAAATTGTCGTGAATGGTAGGGAGACATATCCATCGATGAGTGGTAATAGCCCCAGGATTGTAGAGTTGTTACATCGTTTTGTCAAGACCAAGAGGTGGTCTCTCTGCTCCATTAGGTTGCTCATGTTCCTTAACTCCTGGATTCTCAGCATTTGGATTATCTCTTTGGGCTCGTAGCTGTGTCACCTCTGCTCTGACATCATTCATTAGTCTACCTTGCTCCCGAATCTAGTTCTGCATCGTCTCGAGGTATGCAAGTAGACTGCTTTTGATCACAGCATGATATATCACAATCGATGTAGTCTGTAGTCCTTTTCCAGCCATGTCTTCTGGAAAGTAAAAAGAGTCTAGATTAGGTTTGGCAAGGTCAACATGCAACTGCTGAAATAGGTCAAGGTTCTCTCGAACCGAAGGTGATGATGATAAAGAAGGATAAGAAGATGGAATCAGAGAAGATCTTCCAGAGTTAGAATCATGCCTGTAAGAAGAAACTCGACGAGATTTCGATTTGGGAAGAGAGATATCACGAACCGATCTAAATGGATGGACAGGTACGCGAGAGAGCGAATTGGTCGGAGTCAATCGAAGTGATCGTCTACCCATCATCTTGAGAAATAGATTACAGCTGATCTTGTTCGATTGATTGATCTGAAAGATGGGACTCACACCACAAAATCAAACGCAAAGCAAACCCCGTATTCACCAACTCAACCCGGTGATGACCGTAAAAGTTCGGTCGTTTTTCTTTTCAATTGTAGGGTTAATTGGCAAGCAAGTCTTATCACAGATTAGCATGAGCTGGTAGATTCTCAAAACTTCCCCAGAATACTATCCCGATTTCTTACAGAGAATCACATATTCTCAGTTAGTATGGGAGTAAGTACGGGTCATTTTCGGTAATCGTGTTACTTGAGACGGAGCCTTACGCAATATCCTCTAAACCTCCCACTCTGCTAAGGAACTCGGACTATTTCCGGCTACCCGAGAGTCCCCATTGAAGAGTAAGTGATTAATTCTATGAACTCAGTAGTATTTCGAAAGAAATTCAGACTCTGGTTCTAGCATTAGGGGTCATCCCTCACTCACAAATCTAGATAGTACCTGTCAAACATTCATTGGGGATTTCTCTCCCAAAACAACTGGAGTCCACTACATTTCTTTTTAGGTCGGATAATGTTAGCAGCCCCGATTTTAGTTTTTGGTTGTCACTTTTTTGAGTATTTTCAGAGAGCATCTAACGATTTTGTCTTTTTGGTTTTTATCATAGATAAGCATGCACCTAGGTTGTGAGTCCTAAAACTAGCTATGGAGGCACACATGTATAGAAAAAACAAAAACCCTAACCAAGCATCAAACCTCGAAAAAGCCATGTAGATCATCGAAAAAATCATGATGCGAGAAAAATCGCGGTGGGTGATCTTCTCTCCCAAGTGCACGACACTCGGTGAAACAGACCCCCAAAAAGAGAGGCAGGAAGGTACAAGTTGGAATGCCCTTACAATGCCCTTTTCTACAAAACAGAAAAATGGGAAAGTGTCCTTAATTTTTTTTATATTTTTACAAAGTTTACAAGAAAAGTAAAAAATTCGGCTTCTCGGTTCTCAGTTGTGTGGTTCAACCTGTGATGCACAAATCAGAAACAAAAGGTCGTGAAGTAAAAAAATAAGATTGCTAAAAGAAAACCCTAAACCTATAGTCTACGGTCCGCCCTAGCGTTGCCTCCTCGACAACGGTGCCATCTGAAAAATCGATCGATTGAGCCGTCTAAAAAGATAGACAATCGTCGATGTAATGATCAGTTGAAATTCACAGAAAATTTTATTTTTGTTGTATTTATACACCTAAACTTTGATTTATAACGTTAAGTACGGGAGTGTCAAACTCAGGGAGGCAAACTGCTAGAAACTAGGGTTAAACTATAGAAAATTAAGGTTTAATAGTTTCCTAAGTTTTATTTATTTTAAAGGATTTTTCTCGATTTTTATTGATTTTTTGTGAAGTTTATATTGTTTTATGATTTCAAGTATTTTGTTATTTTTTATTATTTTAGAAAATGTTTTGTAATTTTTATTTAGTTTTATTTATTATTTTTATGGTTTAATTTTGTTTTACTTTTTTATGAATTTTTAAGAGGGTTTTTAAGATTTTATGGGGTTTGGTTTATTTTTAAGGTTGGAAATTAGACTTTTATTGAAAACAGTGGGATATTTTAGATTTTTAAAAGAGTAGGTAGTAGCAAATATTTTTATTTTATTTTTATTACATAGTATATGAAATTATCTTCAAAATAATATGTTGTGCATTTTTATGTGATTTTTATTGAATAAACTATGAAATTTAAAAAATATGGATTTTGAATTTTTATGGTTTTATTATTTATTTTTTATTTTGTTTTTGGTTTTCTGTGTAAAATATACTAGAATATGCTAAGGGTAATTTTTATTAGATTTTTAAGAGTGTCTTTATATTTTTAGAATTTTTGGAGTTTGTTATACTTTTTGTATTTTTAAATGATTTATTAAAAATATAAAATCTTTTTATTTTTGAAAATTGTTTTTGTATTGTATATAGTATGAAATATGGTATTTATATGTATTTTTATAATATTTTTTAGTATTAGTATTCTTATTTATTATGTAGATGGCATGTATGGTGATATATACAGTAGCAGGGGTATGGGTGTAAAAGGAAGAAACTGCAGGACGTATCACTCAAAAAGCACAAGTTGCACGTGGTAGACATGTGTTTCTTCACCTCAAGACCAGCGCGCAAATCCCAAAAGCTTCCGGGGCACTTCACGCAAATTTCCCAAAATATCAGCTCCTCACGTTCTGGATCATGTGCTTCAACCGCTCGAGACCTGCTTGTTATTTCAGAAAACACCGAGGGTTATCCTGGGCTTCACGTGATGCCTCACATGCGAACCGCTATCAGTAACCTGTTTGAAAATAGCAGATGTTCGGAGGGTAAAATCGTAAAAATGCCAAAATATCTAGATCCTCACATGCGGAGCACGTGATGTTCTTTGAGCTGTAGGCGGTTGGAATACTGGAAATCGACGCATGATTGATTGAGGATTGTGCGATCATATATGATCGTACGATCCTTCTACGATCTGGGAGGAGAGGTTGTTCTTGCTCTTTTTACGTGCAATCGGTTATCCTCGATCAGGTCACCGACCAAAAAGAGTTCGGCGACCTGCAAAACTGCTCCAAGCGAGGCGACGGTGTGTCGATTTGATTTGATGGTTCTAAACGGCTGATTGCATAACCACGGGAGGCTTTCTCCTCAGATGCGATGATGGCAGAAGGTTCACGGTGTGGAGATTCTATCGACAGATGCTCAAAGCGATGGAGGTTGCTGCGATTCGAAGAGCTCCGTTCATCTGATTGGATATCGATTGACATCGCGATATGCGATGATTCGTGTTGAGTCCTATGATGCATGTGCTCAAATCTCCAAACTACTCGATCGATTTCGGCAATATTACGCTCGGCGAGAATCCGATGATGATTGTAGAGCTCCAGAGAGCAGTGCTTCATTTCAGAGTTAAGGATTGTTGATGGTTCAAATCCGTGGATGATGCATTGATTGTTTCCAGGAAGTGCGCGAGGTGCTCAGATCTAAAGCCTCAGGCGCTAGCTCGTCATGCTCCAGGTGTTGCGTGGATTACCTGGAATAACATAGATCAAGCTCGAGCATGAAGGCTCGATCTCAAAGCAAACGAAAGGGACGAATGGAAAGGCTTCGGAGGCGGTGGATTGGACTTCAAGCTCTGTCCACAGTACGTGGTCGGAGATGATAGATCGTGAAGGATAGAATGTGAAATGTAGGGGTTTGAAGATGGATATGATTGGAGATCTGATTTGAGTTGGAAATGGAGAGAAAACAGAGGAATGGAAAGGAGATATAGGATCAGAAATAGAGAATAAGAAGAAGAGGTCTATGCTAACCTCTTCTTCGGGAGGAAGAAAAGGGGAAAGAAGAGAGTGTGCGGGTCACGCGTCGAAATAAATAAATAATATAATATAATATAATTAACTGATTAGCAATTAGTTAAATAATAATTAGATTAAATAAATTAATTAAGAAATAATTAAATATATACTTAGATAATTAAGTAAGTAATTAAGTAATTAAATATTTAAAAATGTAATTATGTATATAATTAAATAATTACTTAAATTAATATATATAAATAAATTATTATTTATTTTAATTTAAGAATAGAGTATTAATATATTAAATAATAATATAAATTACGGTACATTGTACATTGTATAATGTATACCAATACGATCCTGAAACTTACATTTTGCATATTAATTCCTATTTTAGCAAAATCGGTATCATTTGATAGATAATTAAATAATACTAACTTTAAGAATGAGTTTTCCCAATTCAAAGTCCATATGGTCGAGTGATGAGGTCCAGAAAATTTAGGTAATGGCTTCGTGGCCTTGGGATTTATTGGCATTTTGACTTAAGTTATATTTTTATATTTTTATAATTATTTTTAAATTAAATTTAGAAAATAAATTAAGTTAAATAGAGTTGCGGATAATTAATTAAAAATTTAATAAATTTCTACATATAGTACATATATACAATAGGGACCAAAAGTCAAAACTCACCCGTTCTACTCGAATATTTTTTTGATATTTTTAATAAATAGTATTATTGATAAAATGAAGTTTAAAAGTGAGTTTGGTCGATTTCGAGTTTATATATGAGTTTGGTTGATTTGGAGTTTATATAAATAGTTATAAACCTCGGAAGTCGGCTTTTACAACTTTTTCGGTTCATGATAACTTATTATTTTTATATTGAATCATTTTTTTAATATTTTTGTAAAATAGTTTATATTTTGTGAACAATTTTTGTAAAGAAAGTGTTTTGATTTGAAATTGTCTAAGTTATAAATAAAATAGGTGAAATATTTACAAGGTGGAAAATATGTTTAATGTAATTTTGGTTTCGATTTTATGATAATTTTATAAGTTAGGATCCTTATCTTCCCCTACTTATTTATTTTATCGATCAGGTCAATAATGACCTGGTCTCGGAGTTAGGATCAGTTTGTATATATTTTATATCTACAGTCTTCTTTTATTTTTATTTTTCTCTTTATTATTTTATTTTGAATAAAATAAATGTTCAATATATAAGCATTTTGTGGTTAGAATGTTAATTAGTGGAAATTAGTGATTATTTACATGTATTTTACCAAGAATTTCAGCCAAAATGAAAGAATAAAGGAGATGAATTAGGATTCATCACTTATCTATATAGTATATTTATTAGCTATTTTAATTTACATTTTATTTCTAAAATTAAATATAAAAACGTTGAAAAGTAAAAACTGTATATATAAATTAAAACCCACAAAAGCATTCCAAAAGAAAAAATTCTGAAAAAATCCCCTAAGTAGTCTATTCAATTTTTCACTACCTCGTGTACTCTCTATGGTTCGACCCATACTACATGTCTACTATACATATTTTTGTATGGTATAATAAATTTTAGCTCACTTCTTTATATTTCTTAGTTATCATTGCGGGTTAATTGTTGATTGAGAAGCTTGGATCAGATACTGAGAGGAGAGAGCGGCTGACACAATGATTGTCGGATCTGACTTGTCAAACACTGCAGGCCTTCCAAGACCGAACATTAGGTACCTTGTATCCAAAGCAGTTCATCAAATGGCACCGTTGCCGGGGAGCATCGATTTGTAGAGCATAGAGTAGTTTGCTTAGCTTATTTTGACATTATTCACTTTATTGTCCATTTATCTCTTTATTCTATTTTATTTAAAATGGTTCTGACCATCTTCTTGGTTGAATTTGTTGTGACGGCCCTCTTATCGAGGGAGGATTTCTTTGGAGATTCTGTTAGCAATGTGAGCCCGAGGCGAACCATTCCGGTAATAAATGTTATTGTAATAAATGATTTATCAATATAAGTTATTGATTATGTTTCACTCCCTTTCTGAAATTGATTGAATGAATGCACTATAAGGTCCCTCTGTACAATATGGGTTATGTACCATGGCCAACTTGATAATCATACAGATGTTGATTCATTGATTAATCATAGAGGTTGATGCTTGGATGAATATCTAAGGAGTTAGATAGAGGACTCATCAAGCATCATCAAATGATTAACAAGTGATGATCTCCAGCCTGAGTAGGAGATGGCAATCCTTTCTCATTAGGCTGATATCTGATCGACCTCTTGAGGCAGGTCCTCTGCATGGGAATAGTGATTCGGAGGTATCAGATTAGTTGAGTCAATGGGCTGACTTAACGAGATCGAGATAACCAAAGACCCATGATGAATACTGTCACATCATAGGCACACATCCTCTGACCAGAGACAGATGTGTTGCTATATGTCTGAGTATGTACATTTGGCAGACCAATAGGTTGATGACCTAACCAAGGTCTATACACCGGCGAGCAAGTGTGCATGTAAGGGCATATGAGTAATATGATCTCTCAAAGGGATCATACAGGTTCATTTGTAAACCAGGAGACATGAGCTCACTCATGAGGTATTGGGACTGATCAAATTCCATGCATGGTCGTCATGCTTTAGAAGCATGACATGAATTTGAAGGTGAGATGTATGCTTTGTGAAAGCATATGATCTATACCAAATCCCAAGGACCAAGATTAAGAAACTTAGTGATCAAACCATGAAGATGACAGTGTAAAAGTGATCTATATCTTCAAGATGATCATAAGTCTTCCAGTATGCAGGATGTACAGATATTGGGAATACCTAAGGGGGATTTGATCATAAACGATTGTATAACCATGACGCTTCCATTCCGAGGGACTGAAGAAACAGGTCTGGATTTTAGTGACTCCTCTCAGTAAAGAAGTGACCTAATCTTAGTCTATGTGATGGACATTGATCTGAATGAGATTCAGATGCAATGAGAAGATTAGGTTTGTGGCCTTGATTTGATCAAGCATCTATGAGAGGTCCATGGGATCTGGATTTGAGATGTGATCTCAATATCCAAGTCACTATACGTGGAACAATACAGTCGCCATGTCCTTATCTCCAAGTATCTGAGGAGAAATAGCATTGTTCTTGAATGGTTCAAGAATAATTCCATAAGATCTAAGCACTAATAAATTGATAATTAAATGTGATTTAATTATCTTAATGTGTGTGGAAATTATCCAATATAATTAAATGAGATTTAATTATTATGGATAAGAATAATGTGGGTAGTAATATCCAATTATTCATAATATATTATAAATGTGATTTATAATGTATTAGAGAGATCTAATTATAATTTATATTTGTTGTATTAATGTTTATTGGATACACATTGTCTAATTGATTGAAAATGTAAATTATATTTTGTTTTGGGTTGTGAATGTGATTCACAATTTTCTAATGGCAAGATTGTTCTCAAAATTAATTATGAATTATTTTTTGAGAATAAATCCCAACAAAAGTTGTTGGATCAAATAATGGAGAATTTCAAGGAGATATGCAATCTCATGAAATTTCATGAGATTGCCCTCACTTGGTAATTGGTGGACGGCTACCAAGTCCTATATGGAATTGGTGGTCGTCCACCCTATTACTTGGGGAGTCAAGATCTCCATTGAAATCATCTCCTTATTTGATTGGTTTAATTTTAGGTTTGATATATATTTGATTTATCAAATATATTTGATCTAAATTAAATCATAAGTTGTTGGTTTTTACCAACAACAATCTTGACCATTGGATTGACATAAATCAATCTCATCCATTGATTTTATATGTCCCATGGATTGAGATCCATGGATCCTAAAATCCTATAAATAGAGAGGCATACTATGCTCTCTTGTACATGCTATTGGTAGCACATCTCTCTCTCTCTTTTCTCCATACATGTCAACCCTCTCTCCCTCTACTTGGTGGCCGACCAAACCCTAGGGGAGGTCTTCGTCGTCGCATACGCCATCGCGCCGCCGTTTCGACGTTCTGCGGTTCTCCGTCTTCTTGGACTGATATGCTCACAAAGGAGACGTTTAATCTCATACGATGAGATCAGGAGTTCACCGTGCTTGGATCAACTCGTTGGATTGCGAGGATAACGCGACTCATCTCCGCGCTCGCAAGCTTCTTCTCCGACGATCGGACTTGAGACAGGAGGTCTCTTTTCGTAGAGACTCGATCAACCATGCTTCAAGAGGTATTGCATTATACTTGTTGTGGTTACAGAAGAAATGATCCAAGAATCGTTCTTGGATCATGTGGTTTCATCGCATGAAAATTTTTAAATTCCGTCGCACCGAACAACTAGCACGACTAGTAGTTCTTCGTCGTATTCGATATGACGATCACGCTTTCATGATGCGCTTGAGGATTTTCTCATATCCTTCAAGTGGTATCAGAGCCAAGTTGAAGGTTTTGGATATGATCTGCAAACCTAGGACGACTTGAGTTCGTGGAAGTCACGAAAGTTTTTTATCGCATTTGATTTTCGCACTTCTATTTAATGAATAAATTTGACACTGTTTAAATTGTTTAAACACGAATTAATCACTTGGATTTTGTTCCTCATTAAATAAGGAAACCATAGGATCTGATTTTGCGTAATTTAAATTCCGTTTGCTCGAGATATGGTTGTTTTAATGAACATGTATGCACTGTTGCGAGAACAGAAAATCTTAACATGCTTAATGAGTTAATTACTATTTAACTTACCTCGAAATGCATGAAATATCATTGGATTCTGTCCTAAAGCAAAGTAGCAATCTATGAAAATTGATTTTGTCTAATTTAGATTTAAAATGATTGAGATATGATAATTTTAGTAAGTAGGGGTCACTACTGAAATTACAGTCCTAATCAAGAACCATGTAATTGTCAATTAATGAAATTAATTGTTAATTTCAAGAAATAATTATGGAAAATATTTGAAAAATATTAGAAGATGATTATTTCCTTAATTGACTTGGCCTCAACCAATAAATTGATTAGATTTGATCTAGATCAAAATTGGAAACACAATCATCAAACTCCTTGCTTGAATAGGATTGGAAATTTGTCTAGCAAATTTCCTTATAATCAAAAATATTTTTATTATTACTATATGGTATAATTTCGATTGAAGAACCGATGATCATCTCAAGTACAAATTGATCTATTTGGCATTATCCTTTCCTGAGGCGGATATGGTGTCTAGTCGAAGATCGCTGGGGTAGCGGGTTGCAACGTATGTGGTCCGTCCCACTCTCGTCGGTACTAGCCATGACAGCGGGTAGGGACTTGATAATGCCGAAGAAATCAAGATGTATTTTCTAATTATTAAAATTTGAATTAATACGTACTTTGAGAATAATACCATATATATTCAAGTAAAACAATCAAGTTTGTTGATTGAATTGGATTGATAATTAATTTAATATGATTGAATTAATTATATCCAATTAAAATACTCTATTATGAATAGAGTTGTTAATTCCCTTGGAAGAATTAATTACATGAATTTGATTCATAATAATTAATTAAAATATAAATATGAAATGGAGGATCACACAAGTGACATCCATGGTCTCCCGTCAAGGTGAAGGGTTTCGTCTCAGATATTATATGTAGGAGACGCATGTCCGAAGTGACAGCTCCTGCATATGATCCATTTGGATCGGGCTCGTCGCTTCTCGAAAGAGTAAGGACGTATGCTTAGTGACCCCAATATCGGGTCCTCATATTATTGGGGCAATATTGGATTGCGCATAGCGAGTTGTATTCCTATTGACGGTTGGTTCAATTAATGACGGGTCAACATCACCTTAGGGGTGGTGGGCCTGGGTATTAAAGACCGAATTGGGAAGTACAAGTTAGACTTGCAATGCGAAATGTGTTCCTGCTTCTCTTTATTAGAGTCATAGGTTCTCATATTATTGGGATATGATAAAGATAAAGAGGGGATCCCAGTTCTTGCTTGAGATATAGCAGTAAGTATATCTCTTACTTTGAAAGTGATTAAGGGAATAAGCTTTCATAGTTGACATAGCAAGACTAATTTGATTTAAAATGCCTTGATCGAATAAAATTAAATTGAATATATGATTATATGTTCTAATATAGTGCATTCTTAATTTCAGAAAATGAAGTTCATGAACCCACTAAGCAGGCTTTTGGAGGTCAACCAGTTGACCGGACCGAATTACTCGGATTGGATCCGTAATTTGGAGCTTGCACTCTCGGTTGAGCGCATAAGTTATGTGCTCTCAGAAGACAAGCATGAAAACCCTAAATCAAAGGAAGAGAAAGCATACAATGACAAGTATGATGAAGATCATGTCTTGGCTAGATGTTACATCTTGGGTTCTCTCTCCAATGTTCTTCAGAAACAAAATGTGGAGATGAGTACTTGCCAGGAGATAATACGGAATCTGAAAGATATGTTTGGTGACATTAACCGCACCCAGCGATACAACGTTATGAAAGAACTCGTTCGCTGCAAGATGCTGGAAGGGACTTCGATCCATGAACACGTACTCAAAATGTTTGGGTACTTATCAGAGCTGGAGACTCTGGGGGCAACCATGGATGCAGACATGCAATCTGATTTCATTCTGCTATCATTGCCCAAGTCTTTCAATAACTTTGTGGTGTCATTCCACATGAACAAGCTGGAGTTGACAAATACCGGGCTTCTTGTTGCATTAAAGTCTGTAGAAGACGTGATGAAAGATGGTCCCGCTGGCAGTGCAATGGTTGTACAGGTCAGAGGGAAGCGCGGTCGGAAGCATGGTTCTCGGAAGGGCCCGACCCAGAAGAGAAAGAAGAAGGGACAAGGTGTTGGCTCATCTTCCAATGCATCCACTCTAATGGCGTCGAAGAAAATCGACGTCTGTCACCACTACAAGAAACCGGGGCACTGGAGGTGTAATTGCCCAGATTACCTGAAGTCGGTCGACAAAGGTAAAGCCCTAGCATGGTTGAAATCTACTTTTATCATTAAAACCAGTTTTCTCGTTGGACGAGAAGGAAGTTGGGTTGTTGATTCTGGTGCTTCTGTTCATGTATGTAATTTGTTGCATTGTTTCAGGAAACTAGAAAACTTGAAGAAGGGGAGATAGTCATCCAGATGGGATCTGATGCAAGTGTTGCAACAGTCGCCGTCGGGACTTGTCAGCTGTCATTATCTAGTGGTAGAGTCCTAGTACTTAAAGAGTGTCTTTATGTACCTGAAGTCAGGAGGAATTTGATATTTGTATCTAAGCTAATTAGAAATGGATATTCATTCCTATTCTGTAATAAATTATTCATAAATCATTATGATAAATATATTGCAGATGGTATTTTGACTTCTGGTGGACTCTATGTATTGTGCATTAATGAGTATGTCATGAATGTTACAACCACTAATAAAAATCCTAAAAGATCCAGGAATAATAAAAATCATTCAAACATGATTTGGCATCAAAGGCTTGGTCATTTATTTGTTGATAGGATCAATAGATTGATAAAGGATTGACCTTTGGATTTTCTACAGGTTCAGTCTTTATCTACCTGTGAACATTGTATTCGAGGTAAAATGACTAGGATGCCTTTCCGTAACAAGGTTACTAGATGCGAAGGTATTATTGACTTAATACATACCGATGTATGTGGTCCCTTCAGTACTGCGAGTCGAAATGGATATCGATATTATTTGACGTTTATTGATGATCATTCGTGATACGGGTTTGTCTTCCTATTACGTCATAAATATGAAACCTTTGAAAAGTTCAAAGAATTCAAGGCTTTGGTTGAGAACCAAACCGATAGGAAGATTAAATGGATTCGATCTGGTCGAGGTGGCGAGTACCTCTCAGATGAATTCAAGGAATACCTTAAAGAGAATGGAATTGTCTTCAATCTCACTACTCCTGGAACTCCCCAACTTAATGGTGTTGCTGAAAGACGCAACATGATCATCATGGATATGGTCCATTCAATGATGAGTAAAGCACATTTACCACTTAGTTTCTGAGGATATGCAGTAGAGACTACAATATATATCCTGAATAAGATTCCCAGCAAATTTGTACCTAAGACTCCTCATGAGCTCTGGTATGGAACCAAACCTAGTGTTAATCACTTGAGGGTTTGGGGTTGCTTGGTTCATGCGAATAACATGGACGCAAGTAAGCTGGAATCTCGCACTCGTGATAGTTGCTTCATTGGGTATGTTAAAGATGGTATTGGATACCAACTCTATGACCCTGAGACCCAAAGGGTTTTTGTCTCTAGAGATGTGAAATTTATGGAGGATGATTTCCTTAAAGGTCAAGACAAAAGTGAAGTAGAGGAACTCATAGAATCCCCTGAGGATTTTGAGCTTCCTAGACCAGAAACTGAAGAAGTAAATAAAGATGAAACACCCATATCTCTTCGAAGGAGTTCGAGGGTGGTTGCACCACCTGAAAGGTATGGATTCCATGTGTCAAGTGAAACTGACAATGATCCTACTTCATTTGATGAAGCACTCTTGGATCATGACATGGATAGATGGATGCTAGCAATGAAGTCAGAAATTGACTCCATGCATAAGAATGGTATATGGACCCTAGAGGATCCACCTAAAGGGGTAAAACCCATTAGGTGTAAATGGATCTTCAAGAGAAAGAGGGGACCTGATGGGAAAGTAGAGACTTTCAAGGCACGGCTCGTAGCTAAGGGCTACACACAAAGAGACGGCATCGACTACGATGAGACATTCTCTCTTATGACTATGCTTAAATCCATTAGGACATTGCTAGCTATAGCTGCATATCTTGACTACGACATCTGGCAGATGGACGTCAAGACGGCTTTCCTCAATGGATACCTCGAGGAGGATATCTACATGGAGCAGCCCTAGGGTTTAACTAAGGATGGCAAAGTATGCAAGCTGAAATCCATCTATGGGCTCAAGCAAGCTTCTCATAGCTGGAACATCAAATTTAACGAAATCATAAAGAGTTGTGATTTTGTGCAGAATCCTGATGAACCTTGTGTGTACAAGAAGCTTAGTGAGAGCGTCATTGTGTTCATCCTGCTTTATGTAGATGACATCCTTATCATTGGGAATGATACAGGGATGATGACCAGTGCGAAAATTTGGATATCACATACGTTTGAGATGAAAGATCTTGGAGAAGCCTCTTACATCTTGGGTCTGAAGTTGTTCAGAAACCGAGAGAAGTGGATATTGGGATTGTCACAACATGGATACATTAAGAATATTCTTGAACGATTCTGTATGGATAGTTCCAAGAAAGGATTCCTACCCTTAATACATGGCATCCACCTGTCTAAAGGAATGGCTCCTCAAACTGTTGAGGAAAAGAAAGCCATGGCTGGATGCCCTTATGCATTAGCTGTAGGAAGTTTAATGTATGCCATGATGTGTACTAGGCCAGATATCTGTCATGCAGTGGGAGTGGTAAGTCGTTACCAATCCTTCTATGGAGAACAACACTGGAATACAATAAAGAACATATTCAAATATCGAAGACGGACACAAGATTACATCTTGGTCTATGGAGATGGTGATCTCCAAGTCTTGGGATTTACAGATTCTGACTTCCAATCGGATATTGATGATCGAAAGTCGACATCAGGGTTTGTATTCCTGTTGATGGTGGTGTTGTGAGCTAGAGAAGCAAGAAGCAGGACACTACAGCAGATTCAACAACATAAGCCAAATACATTGCTGCATCGGATGCTGCAAAGGAGGCGGTGTGGTTGCGCAAGTTTGTGCTAGAGCTTGGCGTAGTTTCCTCTGATACTCCAATCCCGCTACTCTGTGATAACACGGGAGCCATTGTCCAGGCGAAGGAACCCAGATGGCATCAAAAGAGCAAGCACATAGAAAGGAAATACCACATCATTCTGGAGATTCAAAAGCGTGGTGACATCATCATCACCAAGGTGGCCTCTGCCGACAATGTTACTGATCCTCTTACCAAACCTCTGACACAGAAGGTTTTCGACCAACATGTAATGAGTATGGGTTTAAGGATTATTCATGAATGGTTCTGAGGGCTAGTGGAAGATTGTTAGCAATGTGAGCCCGAGGCAAAGCATTCATGCAATAAATGTTATTGTAATAAATGATTTATCAATAAAACTTAGTGATTATGTTTCACTCCCTTTCTGAAATTAATTGAACAAATGCACTATAAGGTCCCTCTGTACATTATGGGTTATGTACCATGGCCAACTTGATAATCATACAGCTGTTGATTCATTGATTAATCATAGAGGTTGATGCTTGGATGAATATCTAAGGAGTTAGATAAAGGACTCATCAAGCATCATCAAATGATTAACAAGTGATGATCTCCAGCCTGAGTAGGAGATGGCAATCCTTTCTCATTAGGCTGATATCTGATCGACCTCTTGATGCAGGTCCTCTGCATGGAAATAGTGATTTGGAGGTATCAGATTAGTTGAGTCAATGGGTTGACTTAACGAGATCGAGATAACCAAAGACCTATGATGAATACTGTCACATCATAGGCACACATCCTCTGACCAGAGACAGATGTGTTGCTATATGTCTGAGTATATACATTTGACAGACCAATAGGTTGATGACCTAACCAAGGTCTATACACCGGTGAGCTGGTGTGCATGTAAGGGCATATGAGTAATACAATCTCTCAAAGGGATCATACGGGTTCACTTGTGAATCAGGAGACATGAGATCACTCAAGAGGTATTGGGACTGATCAAATTCCATGCATGGTCGTCATGCTTTAGAAGCATGACATGAATTTGAAGGTGAGATATATGCTTTGTGAAAGCATATGATCTAGACCAAATCCCAAGGACCAAGATTAAGAAACTTAGTGATCAAACCATGAAGATGACAGTGTAAAAGTGATCTATATCTTCAGGATGATCATAAGTCTTCCAATATGCAGGATGTACAGGTATTGGGAATACCTAAGGGTGATTTGATCATAAACGATTGTATAACCATGATGCTTCCATTCCGAGGGAGTGATGAAATAGATCTGGATTTTAGTGACTCCTTTCAGTAGAGAAGTGACCTAATCTTAGTCCATGTGATGGACATTTATCTAAATGAGATTCAGATGCAATGACAAGATTAGGTTTGCGGCCTTGATTTGATCAAGCATCTATGAGAGGTCCATGGGATCTGGATTTGAGATGTGATGTCAATATCCAAGTCGCTATACGTGGAACAATACAATCGCCATGTCCTTATCTCCAAGTATCTGAGGAGAAATTGCATTGTTCTTGAATGGTTCAAGAATAATTCCATAAGATCTAAGCACTAAGAAATTGATAATTAAATGGGATTTAATTATCTTGATGTGTGTGGAAATTATCCAATATAATTAAATAAAATTTAATTATTATGGATAAGAATAATGTAGATAGTAATATCCAATTATTCATAATATATTATAAATGTTTTTATATTGTATTAGAGAGAGCTAATTATAATTTATATTTATTGTATTAATGTGTATTGGATACACATTGTCTAATTGATTGAAAATGTAAATTATATTTTGTTTTGGGTTGTGAATGTGATTCACAATTTTTCAATGGCAAGATTGCAATATTCTCCAAATTAATTATGAATTATTTTTTGAGAATAAATCCCAACAAAAGTTGTTGGATCAAATAATGGAGAATTTCAAGGAGATATGCAATCTCATGAAATTTCATGAGATTGCCCCCACTTGGTAATTGGTGGACGGCTACCAAGTCCTATATGGAATTGGTGGTCGTCCACCCTATTACTTGGGGAGTCAAGATCTCCATTGAAATCATCTCCTTATTTGATTGGTTTAATTTTAGGATTGATATATATTTGATTTATCAAATATATTTGATCTAAATTAAATCATAAGTTGTTGGTTTTTACCAACAACAATCTTGACCATTGGATTGGCATAAATCAATCTCATCTATTGATTTTATATGTCCCATGGATTGAGATCCATGGATCCTAAAACCCTATAAATAGAGAGGCATACTATGCTCTCTTGTACATGCTATTTGTAGCACATCTCTCTCTTTTCTCCATACACGTCAACCCTCTCTCCCTCTACTTGGTGGCCGACCACCAAACCCTAGGGGAGGTCTTCGTCGTCGCTTACGCCACCGCACCGCCATTTCGAGTTCTGCGGTTCTCCGTCTTCTTGGAGTGCTACGCTCACGAAGGAGATGTTCGATCTCGTACGACGAGATCAGGAGTTCACCATGCTTGGATCAACTCGTTGGATTGCGAGGACAACGCGACTCATCTCCGCGCTCGCAAGCTTCTTCTCCGACAATCGGACTTGAGACAAGAGGTCTCTTTTCGTAGAGACTTGATCAACCACACTTCAAGAGGTATTGCATTATACTTGTTGTGGTTATAGATGAAACAATCCGAGAATCGTTTTTGGATCATGTGGTTTCATCGCATGAAAATTTTTAAATTCAGCTGCACTGAATAACTAGCACGACTAGTCGTTCTTCGTTGTATTCGATACGACGATCACGCTTCCATGATGCGCTTGAGGATTTTCCCATATCCTTCAGATTCTACGCACCCATGAGATCCGCGGAAATCGATGGTTCTTTGCCCACCGATAGGATGGAATAGCAAAGGAGATAGGATGCCGAGCAAACTTGTCTTAGTATAGATTTAGTTTAATTTTATAAGAGCGAGATTTTTTCAATGAGGTCTGAGTCCATTAGGATTGTAATGAGCACACTCAGTTTTACTAATGTTTTCTATCATTTTGAGAGTAATACTTATTAGTTCACAATTGTTATATCATATTCTTACTATTAGTAATCATTTTCACGTAAAGCAAACTTTATATTAATACAAAATGTTCATTAGTAAGAATAGAAAAAAGTTAGTAATACGAATAAAGATACAATCATTTTATATTAATTTGAGATTTTCTTTCTGTAAAAAAGATTTCTAGAAATAAGAATATGTATAACATTTGTAGTCCAATAAGAATTATATTCAAAATGATAAAAATTAGTAAAAATGAGTGAGCTCATTGCAATCTTAATGGGCTCGTGGCTCATTAGAAAACACTATATATAGGTAGAATTTTGAGAAATTTAGAGAAAGATTAATTTATATGGCTTAATAATTTTTGTCAGCATCAAAAAAAACTAAAATCCCAAATGCCCTTAAATTTTATTTGGATCAAAAGTTAAAATAGAGAAAAATAATTACATGGCTTGAGTTAACCTAAATTATTATGAGATCTAATCAATTTGAATTATAGTTGTAGGGTTCTCTTAATTAGTAAAATGGTACTAATGCAACACCTTTGTGGATAATGAATGATTGAAAAAAAATTAAAAAGATGATGGGTGAAATAAGTTAAATGATTTTATTTGTATTGAAAATGTGATTGATATTTGGAAAAAATATTTGAAACTCAATAAATATTGATATGACATCTGGATAGAAAATAACCGGATATATTCACTATAGGAGTTAGTGGATCTTGAGTCAATTGGTAGTCAACAAATCCTAATCTTGTGGGTTAATCATTCAATTAAGTGAGTAGTTAACCCTTTTTCAGAAAGGAATTAAATCACCTTAACTCTTAAATTGTGATGAATTTCCCCTTTCAAGTTCATTTTAAATTACAAAAGAGACCTAGGTCGTGTCTGGTAAAGTTTAGATAAGATTGCAACTTACTACGTTAGTTGTAGTTTTTGCATCCAATGTTGAATTGATAAAAGCTTGATAATATTAGATTGGCCTCCTCGAGGTGCTTTCGATGAGTGCATATATGCCATGTTTTGGAAATTGAATTAAAAGTCCTCTTTTTAATTTTAACTTCATTTACAAGGCCAAAAGTCCAAACTCCTTGTATTGATTGTAAGTGATACAACCGGGTTCATATCTTCATAACCATGGCTCTTTTGGTATTGAGTTGTCGACTCTATTATATAGAGCGTAAATATGTCATGGCTTAATATTTGGTTTTTCACGATCTTATAAGTGATATGTATTATTTAAGAAAGGGGTCCTTCAAAGCCATTGCATTGCCCAATCATTGATCCCTCTTGTCAAGAACATAGCTAGACTGAGCTTTCCCCTAGTTCAATGTTTGAAACCATCTAGAAATATAGTGAACCACATAACTGACCACACAAACTTGCGTAAATCCCATATTTCAAGATCTCGCACCGATTAGTCTAATTAAGAATGTATTCATTTATCTTCAATATATATCTCAATCCGAGAAACAAAAGTTGGTCCTTGACGTATTCCCTAAAATAATCTCAATAATTGATGAGATGTTCCATAAAGATTTGATCACTTTAAGATTTTTGAGATGTTCCTTGAATACTAACATGTTTAGGATCTTATATATTTGGAAATGAATCTTGGTCGATCCGATGTATGAATTTTTGGATCTGATTAGATTCATATAAGTATGTACCCTATATATACTTTTGTTAGAGTTAGTCTTGGTTTATTGGAAATATTTATTCCAATAGAGCATCATCTACTAGGATTTTATATCATGTACTTTGACTTTTAAGTAGTGAGTTCTTTCTTTGCCCCTGGTTTTTAACTGTTCGCCTTGAGGGGGAAATCTACGTAAAATCAGTCTTTTATGTGTGATACATGTGGATTGTTATGTGATTGAATCAATTTTCTCAAACTTGGTGTCAAAGCAATTTTATCAAAGCTTTTCCATGCATTCTATACACGTTTGTGAGTTTTAACAAAAAATTGTGTAGTTGACAATTTCTGCAATGCGTTGAAGCCTCCCATAATAGATTTTTTATCCTATTTGGCCTCTAAGATGACTATGAATTTGAGATCGAGAAGTTCAATCAAAGCATAAATTTTGACATGTGGAAGGTCAAGATGGAATCAATCCTTGTTCATTAAGATGTCACAAAGGCATTGAAAGGTCTAGAGAATATGCCTGCAACATTGACTCGAGACAATAAATGAGAGATGGACGAAAAGACTGGGTAAGTGTATAACTTTCATGTACAACGATATTCTTTATAAAGTCGTGAAGGAGACCTCCATAATGATTATGTGGTTAAAGCTTGAGAGCCTCTAGGCAGCTAAGATATGCGCCTATTTCTTGCATCTCAAGCACACCTCTTCATACTCATATTGCTTAAAGTACATCTATTAAATATCGTCTAGATGTTCCCAATCAATCATCTTCGAGTTAGAAAATACGAAAGAAAAGATTTATGGTGAAAATTGGGAAATATTGCTATTGTGTTTTATTGCCTCATATATACATTTTAGAGAAACTCTAATTTAAAGGAAAAATGAAACCTCACTAGATGATGTAGAATCATCCCTACTCTTGAATAAACTAATAAATTGTTAACTGACAAGATAATCACCAAGTGATAGGAAGAATGACGAGCTTCATGTGAGGGGTAAATTCATGGAATGATAGAAATTTGAGAAGTTGTGGTATTAAAAGAAAAATGACCAAAACAAATTCCATTTGTTGGAACATTATCCGTTCTCAATTTTTAAAAAAATAGTTGTTGGTTATTATCCAATCCCAAAATAGGAGAGTGGTTGTTGGATAATTATCTCTTTGGGGTCCAATTCCAAATAGAACTGGGAGGAGAGAGAGGAGGCAAGAGTAGTATAAATAAGGCCCCATGCATGGCATTGGGGATCATCTCAACTCAAGCATCTCTCCCTCTCTTCTCTCTTAGTTCTTTCTCTCCAAGTAAGGAGATAAGCCTCCCACACAAGGCATGAGGAGGAGTCCTCGCAAGGTGCGAGGAGCAGTCCACATGGGCGTGAAGAGCAGTCCGCAGAGGCGTGAGGTGCATCCATGTGAGGAAGAATCACGCACGAGGAGAAGCAACGGTATCGTGTTCTCCAAGTACAAGGTGACAGTTATCTGATTTTATTCTTATAACTGAGCTTCAATTTTTTTGGGCAACAAAACTAAGAAGATATTGTGTCCTCTAATTTTTCCAACCCAGAGGATTTGTTGTGGGTCGTCGTGCTCCGTGGGTTTTTCCCCTTTCTCACATCGAGGAGGGTTTTCCCACGTAAAATTTCTCATCTCTTTATGACTGCTTGATTATCGTTCTATGATTATTTTTCTTGGTTCATGTGTGGGGAACGTTCTGCTGCTAGTCATCCTTTACAGGACAGGTTAAGGGAACCTCACGATTTCACAACAAGTGGTATCAGAGCTCGCATTATCGAGATGGAGAAGGATGATGAAGGCACGATGATCAAGTTGACGAACACGAACTGGCAAATATGGAAGACCAAGATGGAGGACATTTTGTATTGTAAGGACCTTCATGATCTAGTGGAAGGAGAAATAGTCGAGCCCGAGGGCATGTCCGCAGGTGACTGGACGAATCTAAACAGAAAAGCAGTTGGTACCATCTGAAAGTGGTGTTGGACATGCGAGCCCACGGCGAGCCATTATGCAATAAATGTTATTGCAATTCACTCCTTAATCTGAAATAAAGAGTACATAGTTTGCATAATAGGTCCCTTAGTGCAATTAGGGTCATGTACCATGGCCATCTTAATGATCATACAGCTGTTGATTCAATTATTGAATCATAGAAGCCGGTGCTTAGATGAATATCTAATGAGTTAGATTGAAGACTCATCAAGCACCGTCAAATGATTATTAAGAGATGATCTCCAGCCTGAGTATGAGATGGCAATCCTTTCTCAGTTAGGCTGATATCTGATCGACTTCTTGATGCAGGTCCTCTGCATAGGAATAGAGATTCGGAGGTGTCAGATTAGTTAGGTCAAAGAGTTGACTTAACAAGATCGAGATAACCAAAGTCCTATATCATATGCTGTCATGATATAGGCACACATCCTCTGACCGGAGACAGATGTGTTACTATATGTCTGAGTATGTACATTTGGCAGACCAATAGGTTGATGACCTAATCAAGGTCTATAAACCGGCGCGCTGGTGTGCATATAAGGGCATATGAGTAATACGATCTCTCAAAGGGATCATACAGGTTCACTACTGAACCGGAAGACATGAGCTCACTCGTGAGATATTGGGAAGAATCAAATTCCGTGCGCACGGTCGTCTCGCTTTGGAAGCTTGACTGAATTTGTTGGTTTGATATATACTTTTGGAAAGTATATGATCAAGACCTATGTATGATATATGCTTTTGGAAAGTATATGATCAATACTGACTCCCAATGATCGAATGAGAAACTTACTGATAAAAACCATGAAGTAGATAGTATAAAGTTGATCCAATACTTCGGGTTTAATCTGAGTCTTCCAGTATGCAGGATGTACAGGTATTAGGAATACCTAAGGGTGATGTGATCATAAACGATTGTATAACCATGACGCTTCCATTCCTAGGGAGTGATGAAACGGGTCTCGATTTTAGTGACTCCTCTCAGTAGAGAAGTAATCTTATCTTAGTCCAATTATTGGACATTGATCTGAATATGGTTCAGATGCAATGAGAAGATTAGATTTGCGGTCATGATTTAATCAAGCATCTATGAGAGGCCCGCGATCTGGATTTGAGATATGATCTCAATATCCATGTCACTCTACGTGGAACAATACAATCGCCCTGTCCTTATCTCCAAGTATCTGCGGAGAAAGCGCATTATCCTTGAAGGAGTTCATGGATAATTCTATTGTTGATTTATGTATCCGAGCATTGAGGAAATGGATAATTAAATGTGATTTAATTATCATGATTAATATGAATTCGATTCATATTATAAAGAGAGTTGTCTTAAATAATTAAATATGATTTGATTATCAAAGATGTAAATAATGTGAATATGATTCATGTTATTTGAGAACAAGAGAATAGAGATCCAAGATGATTAAATATGATTTAATTATCATAGATATCAATAATGTGGATAGCAATATCCATATTAATCATATATATTATAAATGTGATTTATAATATATATAAGAGAGCTATTTGTAATTTACATTTGTTAATTAAATGTTAATGTGAATTAGATTCACATTGGACATTGAATTGAAAATGTAATTTACATTTTGTTTAGGGTTGTGAATATGATTCACAAATTTTTCAATGGCAAGATTGCAATGTCTACAAAATAATTGTGAATTATTTTTGTAGAATAATTTGCAACATAAGTTGTTGCAAATAATGGAGATTACATAAAAGATGAAATAGACACCTTCCTAATGGAGGAAGGTGGACGGCCACCACTCCCATAGGAAAGGGAGGTCGTCCCCCCTCTCCACATGGAAGGAGGCTTTCTCTCCTTTCATTATCTTCATGTATTGATGATTTAATTTTGTGATTAAATAGTGTTGATTTATCAACATATATTTAATTTAAATTAAATTAATTGTTGTTGGTTTTACCAACACAAATCATAGCCATTAAAAGAAACACAATCAATGAGAGCCATTGGATTTGTGTTGGCCCATGGATTGAGATCCATGGATCTCAAAACCCTATAAATAGAGAGGCATACCCATGCTCTCTCTTTACACACAAAATGCTTGAGAAGCATCTCTCTCTCTTTCTCTCTAGACGTCAGCCCTCTCTATCCCTCTCATGGCCGTCCACCATGGATACCATGGAGAGGTTCTCCGTCGCCGCAGCATCATCGTTATGCTGCCCGATCGTCTGCTCATGGATCTCCGTCTCCTTCGGTGCGCCTCGCTCGTGAAGAAGACGACGGATCTTATGTGTCGAGATCAGGAGATCTGCCGCTTGGATCATCAACATGGATTGCGAGAAGCACGCGGTTCATCCCCGCGTTCGCAAGCGTCTCCTCCGTCGGATCGGACTTGAGATAGGAGGTCTCTTCGTTTAGAGACTCGATCGCAACCACGCTTCAAGAGGTAATCCCATTACTTGTTTGTGGTTTAGACAAAACGATTCGAGAAGTGTTCTTGGATCTTGTGGTTTCGTCATATAAATTTTTTTTAAATTCCGTTGTATCGAGCAACTAGTCCGACTAGTCGCTCCTTGTTGTATTCGATACGACGCACACGCTTCCACGATGCGCTTGAGGATCATACCATATCCTTCAAGTGGTATCAGAGCCTTAGGTCGATGGTTTCGAATATGATTCGCTAACCGAGGACGACTTGGTTTCGTTAAGGTCGCGAAAGTTTTCTTCGCATTTGATTCCGCAGATCTGTTTAGTAAATAAATTCGGCACTGTTTAAATTGTTTAAACACGAATTTAATACTTGGATTTTGTTCCCCATTAAATAAGGAAACCATAGGATCTGAGTTTATGTAAATCGGATTTCGTTTGCTCTAGATATGGTTGTTTTAATGAACATGTATTCACTGTTACGGGAACTGCGAATCTTAACGTAATTAAGGAGTTAATTACTGTTTAGAGACGCCTCGAAATGCGTGCAAATCACATAGGTTCTGTTGTAAATCAAGTTAGCAAACTATGGAAACATACTTTGCTTAATTTGGATTTAAATTGATTGAGATATGCTAATTTTAGTAAGTAGGGGTCACTGCTGAAATTACTTTCTTAATTAAGAACCATGTGAATGTCAATTAATGAAATTAATTGTTAATTTCGAGAAATAATTATGAAAAATATTTGAGAAATATTGGAAGATGATTATTTCCTTAATTGACTTGGCCTCAACCAATTAATTGATTAGATTTGATCTAGATCATAATTGGAAACACAATCAACAAACTCCTTGCTTGAATAGGATTGGGAATTTGTCTAGCAAATTTCCTTATAATCAAAATTGTTTTGATTACTATATGGTATAATTTCGGTTGAAGAACCGATGATTATCTCAAGTACAAATTAATCAATTTGGCATTATCCTTTCCCGAGGCGGATATGGTGTCTAGTCGGGGATCGCTGGGGTAGCGGGTTGCAACATATGCGGTCCGTCCCACTCCCACCGGTACTGGCCATGACAGCGGGTAGGGCCGGGATAATGTCCGAGGGATTAAGTTGTATTTTTCTAATTATTAAAATACGAATTAATGCGTACTTTGAGAATACTACTGTATATATTCAAGCATAAAAAATCGAGTTAGATTGATTGAATTGGATTGATAATTACTTTAATATGATTGAATTGATTATGTCCAATTATACTCTGATTTGATTAGAGTTAATAATTCCCTTGGAAGAATTAATTATATGAATGTGATTCATAGTAAATAATTAAATTTGAATAAGAGGTGGAGGATCACATAAGTGACATCCATGGTCTCCCGTCAAGGCGAAGGGTTTCCGTCGCCAGGGATTGTATATAGGAGACGCTTGTACGTAGTGACAGCTCCTATATACAAGCGCATCTGGATCGGACTCTTTGCTTCTCGAAAGAGTAAGGTTGTATGCATAGTGACCCCAATATCGGATCCTCATATTATTGGGGCGATATTGGATTGCGGATAACGAGTTCTATTCCTGTTGACGGTTGGTTCAATTAACGACGGGTCAACATCACCTTAGGGGTGGTGGGCCTGGGTGTTAAAGACCGAATTGGGAAATGCAAGTTGGACTTGCAAGGCAGAATGTGTTCCCGCTTCTCATTATTGGAGTTGCAGTTTCTCATATTATTGGGATGTAACAAAGATAAAGAGGAGATCCCAGATCTTGCTTGAGATATAATGGTAAGTATATCTCTTACATTGAAAGTGATTAAAGGAATGAACTTTTATTGTTGACATGGCAAGACAACTTTGATATAAAAACTCCTAAATCAAAATATAATATGTATATATATATATATAAATATATACACTCATGCAAATTTCTTATTTCAGATAATCCTTCATTAAACCCACTCAATTCCATACTCAATAATAACCAGTAAAATATCATGGATTGGACTCATGATCCAGATATTGTACTTGCAGTTGGACACATAATTATGTGGTTGCAGTATGCAAGTTTCCTCATAATAATGAGGAATGACAATTAAATAGATAGTTGGACTTCAAACCTAGGGTTTGTATGTTTCTATAGTCTTGATATCATCAAATGTGCTTTGGAAGTGACATGCTGATGATGATCGCAATTGTCAAACTAATCCTTATAAAATCAATAAAGATATTCTGACATACATATGTGCTCTCAACATTTAATCATGAATGACATGGTTCTCTGCATCATGCAGAATGGTGGATCCATAAGAGATGATGTATTCAAAACATTTGAATACCTACCTGAACCAATGTTTTAAGAGTTTAGATGGATGTAGGTGATGAGTGTCATCATTCTACTATCTTTACTCTAGTCATTCATGAAGCTTCATAATATTCATATTGTATGAATTTAATGAAGCATATATAAGTGTTGAAATACTCTTATTTTGAATTCTTTTTGAATTTAACATGAGAGGTCCTTTAGTCTTGAGCAATGGTTGCTTAGAGATAAAGGGAGCGCAGTGGAAGCATGGGTTGGACCCAAGTAAGAAGTATAGTCAAAGAGTTGATTGTACTTCTGTGACTTCCATCCAAAGAGCTGGATGAATGCCAATATTGCAATAAGTTGATGTGTTGATAGTATGACTATCAAGTCTGTCTAGAATCCTCAGAAAAGGACTCGGATGGAGCATCAATATAATCTACATAGATCATTGATATTGACTTGCTTATTGAATAATATAAAGTCTTATAATTGTATCTCAATCTTCTAACAACACTTGCAATGGGTTGCATATGTTTTAGAAGACTGGAAAATTTGATCTTAAGGTTTATAGTCTTCTATATGGATATTGATGCAATTGTTGCAACAATCTCTATTGGATTGATAGACTTCTCAATTTCAATGGGAGCCCTTAGTCATAGAGAATGTCTCTATGATCCAGATATTAGAATACATTATTGTTTATTTCTAAATGTTGGAGATAAACATGAATTCTGAAATTTATCTATCATAAATACTTATGATGGATATATATATTTCAGATAGTAATCTAACATCTAGCGGACTCCATAAAATTAGAAATTAATGAATGGTTCATTAAGATTTCTAATACTGAAAATTAAACCTTTAAAGATCAATAAGAGGACAAAGATCATTTGACAATAATCTGGCATCATGTTTTGGACATTTATCTGTTGATATGATCAATAGACTGATAAGAGATGAACCTTTAGATTGTCTAAATGTTCAAATCTTACATACTTGTGAATATTTTATTCAAAAGTAGAAATGTCCAATACACCCTTCCTTGGAATGGTGAAAAATGTCAAGGTATTCAAGATCTCATACATATTGATGTATGTGAATCATCTATATCAAAATAAACATTATGGATATGTGATATCTATTAATGATTATTTGTGATATGAGATTTCTTCTCTTCACTTAGAAAACCTTGAAATGTTCAAAGATTTCACAATTTTGGTTTAGAACCAAAGGTTGAAGGAAGATGAAAAGAATTTGATCTAACCAGGGTAGCTTGTACCTATTAGATGAATTCAAGGAATACCTTATAGAGATGTGAATATCATTCCTATCTCACCCCTCCTAATGAACCTTAACTCAATAGAGTTGTAGGGAGATACAATTGATCATGTGCGCCATGATTTGATCAATGATTAATCTTAGCATAATTATCTCTTAGTTTCCAGGTATATGTATATATGGTAGAGACTACATTATACACTTAATAAGGTCCCAAGCTGGTAAGCTGGAATCTAGCACCAGAGAGTGCTACTTCATTAGGAAAATAAAGGATGGTATTAGATACCTACTTTATGACCTTGAGATTCTTAAAAGATCACATCTTTGAGAATATGATTCTTATAGGATGACTCTCTTGGGAATCAAGATGAAAATGAAGTAAAGGAACTCATTTAATCTTGAAAACATAATGAGGCTCCTGAAATCGGAAACTAAAATAGATAACTAAAGATGAAACATTAATACCTCTTCAAATAAGTTTGAGGATGAATTCCATGTGTCAGTTAAATCTGAAAATGATCGGACTTCATGTGATGAAGCTCCTGAGGATCATGACATGGAAAGATGGATGTTAGCAATAAAAGTCTAATGTAGACTTCATATACAAGTGTTGTATATGGACCCTCGAGGATCCACCTATATGGGTCAGACCCATTAAGATGTAAATGGATATTCAAGAGAAAGAGGGAACTTGATGAAAAGGTAGAGACCTTCAAAGCACGGTTCGTAGCCATGAGCTACACACCGAAGAGAAGACATCGCTTACGATGAGACTTGCTCTCCAGTGACCTTGCTTTAACTCGTCAGAATATTGCTAACTATAGCTACACAACTTGACTATGACATCTTCATGATGTGAGTCAAGATTGCATTCCTCTATGAATACCTCTCTGAGGATATTCATATGAAGTAGCCCCGGGGCTTCATGGTTGAGGAAAGCAAGGTGTGCAAGCCAAAGAACTCCATCTTTGGACTCAAATAAGCTTCTTGTATTTGGAACATAAGATTTGATGAAATTGTAAATGTTATGATTTCAGATAGAATCTTGATGAACCATGCAAAGCTTAGTGGGAGTGCCATTGTGTTCATTGTGCTAAATGTAGATATTATTCTAATCATTTAGAATGATATAAGAATAAATAATAAGTGTTTTAAAATTTGGTTGTTCCATACTTTGAGATATGATCTCAAGGATACCTTTTAGATCTTAGTTCTGAAGTCGTTCAGAAACAAAGAGAAGAGGATATTTGGACCATCACATTAGTAGTACACCTTGGACTTATTCCATTTTCTGGAAAAATTCCAAGAAAGGCTTCCTTCCCTTAAGATGTGGTAGTGACCTGTCTAAAGGGATAGCACCTCAAAGAGTTGAGGAAGTGAATGCTAGAACTGCTTGCACTTGTGCATCAGTTATGAGAAGCTGGGTATATGCTAGATGTGTACAAGAGCCAGATGTCTGCCATGTAGTGGGAGTAGTAAACTGTTACTAATCCTGCTATGGAGATAAAACACTTGATTGCAGTAATAATAATATCTTCAAAGATGATAAAACTTAGAGATAGTGATCTCAAAGTCTTATCTTCAAAAGTTTAAGATCTTGTAGATAGTGATCTATAAGGGTCTTAACTGTAGATACCTTAGGAGATAGAGATCTCCGGGAATGAAGGTATTCTAATAAGGATTAAGGGAATACTGGTTATGATAATTAAGAAGATGTAGTGTCAATGACACTATAACCGACAAAATTGAGTATTGGTTGCATAGGATGCAACATTCGCATTGGATGCAAGCACTGTTACTAGGAGATATGCAAGTGCCGTAAAAGAACTTGGCGTAGTCTCTTGGGAACGGAGTGACTGATCAGCTTACCTAGCTATTTTCTAAATAGCCTATGATTGTCACATGAGTGTGGGTTTAAATGATTAGCCCATTAATGGCTCTTTGGGCTAGTGGGAGATTGTTGGACATGCGAGCCCACGGCGAGCCATTATGCAATAAATGTTATTGCAATTCACTCCTTAATCTGAAATAAAGAGTACATAGTTTGCATAATAGGTCCCTTAGTGCAATTAGGGTCATGTACCATGGTCATCTTAATGATCATACAGATGTTGATTCAATTATTGAGTCATAGAGGCTGGTGCTTAGATGAATATTTAATGAGTTAGATTGAGGACTCATCAAGCATCGTCAAATGATTAATAAGAGATGATCTCCAGCCTGAGTAGGAGATGGCAATCCTTTCTCAGTTAGGCTGATATCTGACCGACTTATTGATGCAGGTCCTCTGCATAGGAATAGAGATTCGGAGGTGTCAGATTAGTTAGGTCAAAGAGTTGACTTAACGAGATCGAGATAACCAAAGTCCTATATCATATGTTGTCATGATATAGGCACACATCCTCTGACCGGAGACAGATGTGTTACTATATGTCTGAGTATGTACATTTGGCAGACCAATAGGTTGATGACCTAATTTAGGTCCATACACCAGCGCGCTGGTGTGCATATAAGGGCATATGAGTAATACGATCTCTCAAAGGGATCATACAGGTTCACTACTGAACTGGAAGACATGAGCTCACTCATGAGATATTGGGAAGAATCAAATTCCGTGCGCACGGTCGTCTCGCTTTGGAAGCTTGACTGAATTTGTTGGTTTGATATATATTTTTGGAAAGTATATGATCAAGACCTATGTATGATATATGCTTTTGGAAAGCATATGATCAATACCGACTCCCAATGATCGAATGAGAAACTTACTGATAAAAACCATGAAGTAGACAGTATAAAGTTGATCCAATACTTCAGGTTTAATCTGAGTCTTCCAGTATGCAGGATGTACAGGTATTAGGAATACCTGAGGGTGATGTGATCATAAACGATTGTATAACCATGACGCTTCCATTCCTAGGGAGTGATGAAACGGGTCTGGATGTTAGTGACTCCTCTCAGTAGAGAAGTAATCTTATCTTAGTCCAATTATTGGGCATTGATCTGAATATGGTTCAGATGCAATGAGAAGATTAGATTTGCGGTCTTGATTTAATCAAGCATCTATGAGAGGCCCGCGATCTGGATTTGAGATATGATCTCAATATCCATGTCACTATACGTGGAACAATACAATCGTCATATCCTTATCTCCAAGTATCTGCGGAGAAAGCGCATTATCCTTGAAGGAGTTCATGGATAATTCTATTGTTGATTTATGTATCCGAGCATTGAGGAAATGGATAATTAAGTGTGATTTAATTATCATGATTAATATGAATTCGATTCATATTATAAAGAGAGTTGTCTTAGATAATTAAATATGATTTGATTATCAAAGATGTAAATAATGTGAATATGATTCATGTTATTTGAGAACAAGAGAATAGAGATCCAAGATGATTAAATGTGATTTAATTATCATGGATATGAATAATGTGGATAGCAATATCCATATTAATCATATATATTATAAATGTGATTTATAATATATAAGAGAGAGCTATTTGTAATTTACATTTGTTAATTAAATGTTAATGTGAATTGGATTCACATTGGACATTGAATTGAAAATGTAATTTACATTTTGTTTTGGGTTGTGAATATGATTCACAAATTTTTCAATGGCAAGATTGCAATGTCTACAAAATAATTGTGAAATATTTTTGTAGAATAATTTGCAACATAAGTTGTTGCAAATAATGGAGATTACATAAAAGATGAAATAGCCACCTTCCTAATGGAGGAGGGTGGACGGCCACCACTCCCATTAGGAAAGGGAGGTCGTCCCCCCTCTCCACATGGAAGGAGGCTTTCTCTCCTTTCATTATCTCCATGTATTGATGATTTAATTTTGTGATTAAATAGTGTTGATTTATCAACATATATTTAATTTAAATTAAATTAACTGTTGTTGGTTTTACCAACACAAATCTTAACCATTAAAAGAAACACAATCAATGAGAGCCATTGGATTTGTGTTGGCCCATGGATTGAGATCCATGGATCCCAAAACCCTATAAATAGAGAGGCATACCCATGCTCTCTCTTTACACACAAAATGCTTGAGAAGAATCTCTCTCTCTCTAGACGTCAGCCCTCTCTGTCCCTCTCATGGCCGTCCACCATGGATACCATGGAGAGGTTCTCCGTCGCCGCAGCATCGTCGTTATGCTGCCCGATCGTCTGCTCGTGGATCTCCGTCTCCTTCGGTGCGCCTCACTCGTGAAGAAGATGACGGATCTCGTGTGCCGAGATCAGGAGATCCGCCGCTTGGATCATCAACATGGATTGCGAGAAGCACGCGGTTCATCCCCGCGCTCGCAAGCATCTCCTCCGTCGGATCGGACTTGAGAAAGGAGGTCTCTTCGTTTAGAGACTCGATCGCAACCACGATTCAAGAGGTAATCCTATTACTTGTTTGTGGTTTAGACGAAACGATTCGAGAAGTGTTCTTGGATCTTGTGGTTTCGTCGTATAATTTTTTTTAATTCCGTTGTATCGAGCAACTAGTCCGACTAGTCGCTCCTTGTTGTATTCGATACGACGCACACGCTTCCATGATGCGCTTGAGGATCATACCATATCCTTCAAGTGGATGGACTTATCAGTATTCCATCATGTCGCAGACGAGACAGATGCAAAGAAACCGTGGGAGAAAGTGGCAGAGCTATGTGAGCAGAAGACGACCACCAATAAGGTATTCTTGATTCGGAAGTTGGTGAATCTGAAGTACAAGGATGGGATGAAGGTTGTTGAGCACTTGAATGAGTTTCAAAGTATCATCAATCAATTGAGTACCATGAACATGGCGCTAGATGATGAATTGCAGGCGCTTCTTCTACTAGGTTTCCTACCAGACAGTTGGGAAACTTTGGTGATTATTGTGTGCAACTCCGCTACAAACGGCAAGCTGACCATTCCTATGGTCAAGAGTAGTCTTATGAATGAAGAAATCAGATGACGATCATTTAGAGAGTCCTCTTCTTCACATGTATACGCAGTTGAAAGAAGAGGAAGGCCAAGCAGCAGGGGAAAATCACGAGAGAGACCCAGGGAAAAGTCTAAGGACAAAGGAAAGTACCATCATTGCAACAAGCCTGGTCATTGGAAGAGAGATTGTAGAGTCTGGAAAAGAGAGCAAGCGGAAGCCAAAAAGAATCAGAAGAAAGATGAAGATGAGAACATTGCTGCAGCAGTGTCCTATGATGACGAGGATCAGTTGGTTCTCACTATTTAGAAGTAGTGTCTACATGTAGGAGATGACTCCGAGTGGGTTGTTGACACGGTCGCCTCCTGTCACTTGACTCCGCATAGGGAGTTCTCCACTTCCTATAAAGAGGAAGATTTTGGGAGAGTCAAGATGGGTAACAGCAGTTACTCCAAGATCGTTGGCGCGGGCACTTTCTCAGTTCAGACTGATGTTGGATGTGCAATGACTCTGCAAGATGTTAGGAACGTCCCTGACCTGTAGCTTAGCCTCATATCCGGTTCTCAACTGGATAGGGAGGGCTACCATCTGAAGTTTGGCAACGGTATGTGTAAGATCAGCAAGGGCTCTCTTATCATGGCCAGAGGCAGGTTGTGTTGTATGCTCTACAAGACTCGGGTGAATGTCATGGATGGCAGCCTACATGCTAGTGAGGTTGACACATCGGATCTCTGGCATCGTAGGCTCGAGCACATGAGCCAAAAGGGCTTACAACTTTTGAGCAGGAAGGAGTTGATACCATGTCACACTGACATTACACTATCACCTTGTGTTTCATGCAAGATTGGAAAGAACAAGAGTGCACTTTTCAAGACCAGAATAAAGGTGAAGGAAGATCTTCTACATTTGATTCACTCCGATGTATGCAGTCCCATGGACACAGCATCTTTGGAAGGAAATAAGTAGTTCCTGACTTTCATTGATGATGCGTCAAGGAAGGTGTGGGTTTATATGTTGAGAACGAAGGATCAAGTCTTTGATTGCTTCAGGAAATTTCATGCCATAATGGAGCGCGAGACAGGCAAAGTGTTGAAGTGCCTGCGTACGGACAATGGAAGGGAGTACACCTCTCAAGTCTTCCAGAGCTACTGTGCAGAGCACGGGAGCAGGCATGAACGGACAGAGCCCGGCATACCCCAACACAATGGTGTCACAGAACGGATGAATAGGACCATTGTGGAGAGAGTTCGTTGTATGATGAAGACAGCGAAGCTGCCCAAGACCTTTTGGGCTGAGGCGGTTCGGACCGCATGCTACTTGATTAATCGATCTCCGTATGTTCCCTTGAATTTTTCAAGTCCCTAAACGTATTCGGTCTGGGAAAGATACCTCATATGCTCATATGAGGGTGTTTGGATGCAAAGCTTATGCATTTATCCCGAAGGAACGGAGGAAGAAGCTTGATGACAAGGCGCTGCCCTGCATTTTTGTTGGCTATGGAGATCAGGAGTTCAGATATTGACTTTGGGATCCAAAGAAGAAGACCATTACCAGGAATAGAAATGTGATTTTCTATTAGAATCAGACATTGACTGAGGATAACAGTAGTGATGTTGACTCAGATGGGATTGCTATGGATGATGACAACAATGACGACTCAGATCCTTCTCCAGTACTAGGGACAGATGGAGAAGATGCACATCCAGAACAACATGAGCCAGATGCAGACCCCGTTGCTGTAGGTCTAGGGGATCTCGAGCAGGGGGAGCAACCTCATCAAGAAGTAGAAGCAGCAGAGCCTCAGGTCAGGAGATCTGGGAGGGCACATCAATCATCATCTTGCTATCCTACTTTCCAGTATGTGATGATGACTGGTCTTGATGAGCCATGCACTTTTGAGGAGGCACAAGAGAATAAGGAGAGAGATCATTGGTAAAGTGCAATGAATGAAGAGATGTAGTCTCTAAAGAAAAATCATACCTATGATCTTGTTGAGTTTCTTGCAGGAAAGAGAGCACTGAAGAACAAATGGGTCTACAAGCTGAAGACAGATGATGGTGGCAAGCTACTGAAGTACAAGGCCAGATTGGTTGTGAAAGGATTCAGCCAGAAAGAGGGTGTGGACTATGATGAGATCTTCTCACCAGTTGTGAAGATGAATTCTGTGAGTGTGGTGCTAGGCCTTGTTGCAAGCCTAGACCTTGAGCTATAGAAGATGGATGTGAAGACAGCATTTCTTCACAGTGATCTGAAGGAAGAAATCTACATGGAGCAGCCACAGGGATACCAGGAGAAGGGTAAAGAGCACATGATTTGCCGACTGAGGAAGAGTCTCTATGGCTTGAAGTAAGCCCCTAGACAGTGGTACTTGAAGTTTGATGCCTTTATAACGAATCAGAATTTCAAGAGGACTACAGCAGATCCATGTGTGTATGTTCGACGTCTTTCCAATGGCACGTTCATTATCCTATTGATCTACATGGATGACATGTTGATAGTTGGTCATGATCATGTGTTGATCGCAAAGCTCAAAAGGGAATTCTCTAGGGAATTTGAGATGAAGGATTTGGGCAAGGCAAGCAACATGCTTGGGATGCTGATCACTCGTGACAGGAAGAAGCACAAGCTGTGGTTGTCACAAGATATGTATGTTGAACGCATTCTGGAGAGGTTCAACATGAAGAATGTGAATCCTGTCAACACACCCCTTGCCGCTCATTTCAAGTTGACAAAAGAGGCATGTCCGTCTACTTCTGAGGAGAAAGTTGAGATGATCAAGATTCCTTACCAGTCTGCACTCGGCAGCCTTATGTACGCCATGGTTTGCACTAGACCCGACATTACTCATTCTGTGGGCATAGTGAGCAGATTCATGTCGAATCCAGGGAAGGGTCAATGGGAAGTTGTGAAATGGATTCGGAAATACTTGAGAGGGACATCAAGTATGTGTTTGATTTTTGGGAGGTCGGATCCCAAACTCTGTGGATACACAGATGCTGACATGACAGGAGATGTGGATCAGAGGAAATCGACTTCTGGTTACATTTTTACTTTCGCAGTGGGGCAATCTCGTGGCAGTCCAAGTTGCAGAAATGCATTGCGCTCTCAATGACTAAAACCGAGTATATTGCAGCAGCATAAGCAGGAAAAGAAGTGTTGTGGTTACAACGATTCCTTGGTGAACTTGGTTGTGAAGACAGTGAGTCGATTGTCTTCTGTGATAGTCAGAGTGTCATTGATCTGAGCAAGAGCACGATGCACCATGCTCTCACAAAGCATATAGACGTACGATATCATTGGCTAAGAGATACTATTGACAAGTAGCATCTCATTCTGAAGAAGGTCTACACAGATGAAAATCCATCAGATATGCTGACGAAGGCTGTGACTCGTGATAAGTTGCAGCTCTGTAGAGAGCTGAACGATGTCACCTCTCAGTGATCATCTTCTTGGAGGTATCTCCCCATTGGGGAACGAAGGGGGAGGTTGTTGGAAACATTATCCATTCCCAATTTTTTTTAAAAAGGTTGTTGGTTATTATCCAATCCCAAAATAGGGGAGAGGTTGTTGGATAATTATCTCTTTAGGGTCCTATTCCAAATAGGAATAGGAGGGGAGATAGGAGGCAAGAGTAGTATAAATAAGGTCCCATGCATGGCATTGGAGATCATCCCAACTCAAGCATCTCTCCATCTCTTATCTCTTAGTTCTTTCTCTCCAAGTAAGGAGAGAAGCCTCCCACGCAAGGCATGGGGAGTAGTCCTCGCAAGACGCGAAGAGCAGCCTGCAGGAGCATGAAGAACAATCCGCAGAGGCGTGAGGTGCATCCGTGTGAGGAAGAATTGCGCATGAGGAGAAGTAACGGTATCGTGTTCTCCAAGTGCAAGATGACAGTTATCTGATTTTATTCTTGTAACTGAGCTTCAGTTTTGTTAGGCAACAAAACTGAGAAGATATTGTGCCCTCTTATTTTTCCGACCTAGTGGATTTGTTGCGGGTCATTGTGCCCCGTGGGTTTTTCCCCTTTATCACATCGAGGAGGGTTTTCTGACGTAAAATTTCTTGTCTCTTTGTGGTTGCTTGATTATCGTGCTACGATTATTTTTCTTGGTTCATGTGTGGGGAACGTTCTGCTGCTAGTCATCCTTTGTAGGACAGGTTAAGGGAACCCCTCGATTTCACAACACCATTGATGTTGTAGGAAAAGAGGGCATGTGAAGGATGAGTGTTAGAAACTCCAAAATAAAGAGAAAGAGAAGAATCAAAGTAGCCAATTCATAGCTACTTCTACAGAAGCCAGTTATGTGGAAATATAATGCAAAGATGCATGTAAGCTATATTCTAATGACTAGTACATCACATAGATCAATGGATGCTTGGCTTTTTTGTTTCGGATGCTCCTATCATGTCAAATCCAGTCGATATTGGTTTTCCTTATATAGGTCAATTGATGGAAGAGTTGTTTTTATAAGAAATGACGCATATTCTAGGACTATAGGTTAGAGAGCATTGATTGAAGATGCTTGATGGGACCATGGTCACCTTAACATATGTTCACCATGTTCCAAATATGACAAAGTATCTTATATCCCTTGCTACTCTAGAAGATAAAGGATATGAGTATGCTACATATTGTGGTATATTGATAATAAGAAAAGATAATCATTTTGTTATATCTGATAATAGATCAGGAAATCTATATGTGTTGCAAGGAGCTATTGTTATAAGTTCCACAACCATTTCCATTGTTTTAGATATAGTTCGCACTAAGTTGTGGTGCCTCAAGTTAGGAGCTATAAGTGAGACTGGCATGAATACTACATCAGAAGAGGATTACTTGATAATTGAGGCATGAGCAAGTTATCTTCTGTGAGCATTGCATTCTCAACAAACAAGCACAGAAGAGTTCTAGTGTTGTTAAACATAGAATTATGGTCACTTTTGACTATAATCACTCTAACTTATGGGGGATATTTGAAGTTCCCTCCAAAGGTGGTGCATAATACATGCTGACCTTCATATGTGATTACTCCAAAGAAGTCTAGATTTATTCACTTAAATACAAGGATGAAATATCCACACATTTCAAGCAATGGAAGACATTGTTAGAAAAATGACTAGAAAGACTATTAAGATGATGCATATAATGGCTTAGATTTTTTATGTCTATAATTCAACACTTTTTGCAAAATAATGGCATTGTTAAGCATCGAACAGTTAGGCGCACTCCATAACAAAATGGAGTTGCATAGTGCATGAATAGAACACTAATAGAGAGAGTACGATGTATGATTTTAAATCCATGTTTAACGAAGGATTTTGGGCTGGAGTAATGGTTAAAGTGATACTCATGGTAAATCGATTCCCTTCATCAGTTTTATACCTCATACTTGACACCAGAAGGTGTATGATCCGGACATCTTTTAATTATTCAGATTTGAAGATTTTTTGTTGTCCCACGTTTACACATGTTATACAAGAAAACTTCAGATCTATTGAATGCATATTTCTTTGGTATGCCTAAAGGTTGAAGGGATAAAAATTGTTGTGTCCTGATCCAAACTCATATGAACTGATAAATAAGAAGAATGACATATTTAATGAGTCTATCATTTTATCTCTCGAGAAAAGTTGTATTGTTCAGTATTCTAATGTAGATGTGAGTTATCAGCAAATAGGTGGAGCTTGAGTATGACCCAATCCAGCCACTTAATGCATGATGTGGATGGATTGGGTACGGTTATTTGTCCGCTTTCGAAGAAGAAGACAAAGAAAGGTGATGACGATGAATGCATTGCACGGACGAGGATGGAGGTTGATCGATCCATCTTCTAGATATGTAAATTCAGCATTTGTATATGTGTTATATGTTGTAGAGGTAATCCATAAAGCAAGAGAGCCACACAATTTTTCTAAAGATGATTCATCATTTCACTCTAAATATTAGTTTGCAATTATAAAAGATGAGATAGAATCTCTTCATAAAATTTAGACATGAATTCTTGATCATCTACCATGAGGACAAAAGGTGGTTTGGCTGCAAATGGGTCTACAAAAAACGGAAAGTATTTCTGGAGTTGTCGGTGCTTATATAAGGAAAGAATAGTTCTCATAGGCTTTTTCTAGCTAGAGGTATTAATTATAATGATATCTTATTTTTATAAAGCAAACCTCCATGTTGATCCTACTAGCAATTGTTTTATGTGAATGATTTGGAATTGGAGGAATTAGATGTGAAAACATCCTTCTTATATGGAGGACTTGAATAGCATATATAAATGCATCAACCTAAAGTCTTTGAAGTACAAGGAAAGAAAAATGATGTGTACATGTTGAAGATATTTCTTTATGGGTTGAACAAATTCCCGAGATAGTATTACAAATGCTTCAATTCATTCATGGTTACACAATATTTTCTAGAAGCAAATATGATGTCTATGTCTATTTTGGACATCTTGATGATGCCTCCTTTAGTTTTTCTACTACTCAGTGTTGATGATATGATCATAGCATCCAGAAAAAAAATCTGGAGTGAACAAGTTGAAGGCCTTAGTGGAGAATTCTATATGAAAGATCTTGGTGTATCCAAGAAGATACTTACATGGAAATACATGGAGATCTCAAGATGAAGAAATTGTATTTGAGTCAAAAAGTAAGTTGCAAAAGTTTTTTGGAATTTTTTGTCGTGATTAATGCCAAATCTGAGAAGATTCTATGAGACTCTCATTTCAAGCTTCTAGCAGAGTTGTCTCCAATGACGGATGATGAGAATCAGTATATGCTAAGAGTTCCTTACACCAATGTTGTTGGGAGTATCATGTATGTTGTGATATACACGTGCCCAACCATCATCCAAGCAGTCGGGTGTAGTGATTAGATATATGTCTAATATGGGAAATTTGTATTGATTTGCTTTGAAGTGGATTATGAGATACCTAGGATATACCACTAGGTTCTACCTTGAGTTTGGTTGGAGTAAGGGTGTATTACTTGTCTTGTTGATGCTTGTGAAACTCTATATTTTTTGTACTAATTTCTAGAATAATTTTGACACTAAAAAATTAAAATGACCACAAAAATTCGTAGATCTCGTCGAGATCTTTCCAACGAGCCCAAGAACATCAAATTTCGAGCTTCCTATCCCAAGATATTGATATTTTTAAGTTGGATGATCGATATCCATATATGGATCCAAACCGGATCCGAATTTTGGATCCATTTTCACCTCTCCTTCTATAGATAGGATATGATATGATTCCCTCTCAAAAACCTACCCACCGCCATCCTTCTTCCTCATTAAAACACCACCATTTTGGTCAGATTTGTCATTGGAGGGTCACTATCGACGTCGGAGAAGGTGTTCCGATCGAAGATCTGCGACCACCATCGCGTAGGTGAACTCAAAGTCACCATTGTACCGACGTTCACGATGCGATCAAGTGACGGAAATATCGTTTCCGCGTGAGAGGAGATCTCGAGTGAACATCCTCAAAGGTAACGATAAATACCTTCCTCTTGCTTTTGATTTCCACATATTTTTGTTATCATATGCTCGAACATGCTTAGAGCATGGGCTATTCTTATGGTGTGATTCATATACTAGTAACAATGTCTTATTACCCTCCTTGTTGTTAGTTTTCACACGAATCTCAATCCTATATGATTGAACATATTTAGATCCTTAGGTGTTCTTATGCCAAGATTTGTAGATGATAATACATGTGATTCATATTCATGGTCATTTGTAACTCTTAGTTGTATATCTTACAATACATATGTAGTCTGTTGGACATGTGTTCTATGCCTAGATATTTTACTCTCTCTCTCTTTAATATATACATTTGTATACGTAAGGCATGTTGTTTCATGCACCGGTTTTTCCAAAACGACAACCATTATACACGTAGATAATTATGCCATGTTTATGAAACACATGTACTGCTGATGTGTGAGGATTTATACAACTTAATCTCCATTAGGCACTTCTTACGTAAAAAGGAAATCCCGTGAAGAGTGTGATCTCTATCTCGGTTGTCAAAGATGTTTGGAATATAGTTAATATTATGACGCTTCTTTTAGAAATTAAGAAACGGTTGGAATGCCAACCTCTCATGTATCTGATGTAAATTCCCAATTGAGTGATGTATTAGCAATCACATTCATTATTATATTTATGTTATACTTATCATCCAGCATCAAATCATGTAACCGTTGGAGTAATTTGTATTTATTTCGACGTGTGATCATCTTTGAAGTACAATGAAATATGTTCAGCAATGTCTATATGTCAAGGGAGAGAACAATCGTAGATAACTCATAACGAAAAGCTTTTACTTTCCAATAGATGTGAACTTCATGCATTTACGTGATCCTTGTTTTTCGTAAATTTGTGAATTTGTTTGATCAGGTAAATACTTTTGAAGTTGTATATGATATAATTTATTGAATTAATCTATCGTTACTATTTAGTCTATACGCATGGCAGTGCATTGGATTTGGGAGATAACCTATGACTGTAGGGCAATATTTTATTGTCAGGTAAATTACGAGGTACATGTGCTATCCGATAACTTGTAATTACAAGTTCAATTATCTTATTGTTAGGATGTATTATGAGAGTATGTGTTATTTTGGGAATGGAAATTAGCCCAACGGTCATTACGATCTGTCTCCTATGATACAAGATTTCTAAAGTAGGTTTTTTTAGTTAAGATAGCATGAACAAAAGATATCTTTTAATATTTATGATGATGAAGGAATTGACTTTGACCCATATTGGAACTGCCTTAATAGAGTTGAGTCTTGATATTTATCACGTGATGTGAACTATGATCATCCATCTATCAGTGGATTGAAAATACTTTTTTTTGCGGACAAGATTTCACGGTGAGAGAGTAAATGGAGTTAGGTGCCTTAAGAGATTGGGCACGCACCCGTGGAACTCCGGGTAGATGCCATGAAGGTCACGATCCCAATGGATAAGTTGGGTGACACGTTGCACCTAGCAACCCGGTAGCATCCGGAGTCACTCGACAGAGTTGGCGGGTGGCGTGGTTGGCGTTCTTGATTTCACACTTATACACGATATTAGAACTCGGAGTAGAATTGGGGTGTGGCCACATCAAATTCTATTTCAAGTAATATTATTGTGAGAGGTGTTCCGCGATGTGGTTTGAAGTTGGAGATATGAGTTATGATATCATCATGTCTATTTGAACAGATATCCTTAAAGGTTTACTCAAAATGAATATCAAGTTTTCGTTTAGCGAAGGCCTACGAGTCGCGTAGTTGTGTGTGCTAAAGTAATATGAGAAATGATTTATGATCGGATAACGGTGATTGTAATTATATACCATTGTGAACTTTAATCAATGGGAAGAATAACAAGATCAATGTGGTAATACTCAAATGATGATTAAAATAATCATAAAATTTAGTGATCATATAACTCATTGTAAATTAGAATAGTTTGATATATTCCAGTTTCTACAATTTATGCAAATATCAATAGAGAGAGTTACGTGCACATGCTTTGCTTACCCATTCATTAGTTATTATAGTGTTTGTCTCGTTACTGGGCCTTTACTCATAATGTTACCCTCGTGTGAACCCAACAGTTACAGCTGAGCAGCAACCACAACAATAGCGACTTTGAGAAGTTCTAACTTTCCACATCATTCTAGTACCAGGCAGTGTGCGTTATTTAGAGTAAATTATTTTGCTTCCGCATTATTTTCATTTACCTTTGAGAGACAATGTAATGAGAAAATCTGAATTCTATAGTTATATATTGTATCTCATTTATGGACATGAACTTGATGATAATTGTTAATGAGAATGGATGTTGTAGTTATATTTTATATTATTCTCCTGTTGTTATATGTATTTCAAATGTTGATTTAATACGTGTAAGATGATTTGTTGAGTATCACATATCATGGGCGTATTTGGATCGTAGGTCCGACGCTTCCATCTCGTCAATTTCGGTAGTCGGAGGGACGGGGCATCACAATGCTAACTATGCAAGTGATCATGACAAAGGAATTTCCATGACATGTTATTTATTTACTAAGAAAAAAACTTTGCAGCACATTATGCATTTGTCTACCACAGATTCAGAACACGTGATAGAAGCTGTAGAAATCTGGGAAGCAATTTGGTTGAGAAGATTATTTGATAAAATCAATCTTGGTTAGAAGATAGTTGACATCCATTGTGATAGAGTTGCATACATTTGACAAAGGACTAAGTGCACCATGAGAAAACAAAACATATTAGTGTCTAATACTACTTCATAAGAGAAGTAATCACAAATGGCAACACACAGATGATAAATATCACCACAGTGGATAACCTTGCATATTTTATGACTAAGCCAATTTCACTAACGAAGCTCACAATTTGTGTGAATTTGGTGGGTCTTTATAAGACGTTTGAGCGTTGTTTGGTAAAGGGAGAGTTTCTTTGCAACATCCGGTTGGAGTTTAAGTTAAGATGAAAATTTGTTGATGTTCATCTTGAAGACTCAACCCATGTAATCTGATACATTCTATAAATGGATCTTAGCCAACCTGAGCTATGAATTCTTGGATCCGATTAAGGAAACATTTAACCACGTACCATGTAAATCTTTTTTTTAGGGTTAAGCTTGGTTTATTGGAGAGGTGTATCCTTGGAGAGCATCGTTTCTTAAGGTTTTTGTATCATATACACAAGTTTTTTCATACTGAGCTTTCTCTTTTCCCGTGGTGTTTTAACCCTTCACCTTAAGGGATTCTTCCACGTAAAATTTTTGTCTTTTTCTATGTGATTGCATTGTGGATTGGTGTATGCTTGAATCAGTTTTTTACAATAACGTCAATCACTCCTAGGCCTAAATTTTATGATAGGTTGCTTGAAATAACCTTTACAATGGTCAAATCTCGTGTTGTAGGTTATATTGTACGAGGGGTCTAGTGTAGGATTAGAGCTATTGAAATATGATCAAAGAGATGTGATTCATCTTTAAAAACGGATGGTTTGGAAGATGAGAGTGAATTTTTTAAACAGGCTCTTTTCCTAGTAACCTTGTAGCTGGGATCAGGACTGTCAAAAAAATATCACATCTCTGTTCATATGCTCTACCATATTAGCTATGATTTTCGGACTACACTGACTAAATTATCACTGTCACTATTAGAAGACTAAAGTTTCATCACATTAAATTATAAAAGATTTGCCACAAACAGATACAAACCAAATATAACGGCGATGTTGATTCTACTAAAAAGAGACAAACTGGCAATTTAACTTATGTAGCATCCTAATGAAGAAAAGGCACCCGCCATCATCCACTAACATATCAGTTAGGGGTGTTAGGAAAGTTCAGGCTCGATGAACTTGACTCGGACTCAACTAGGGGTGTTAGGAAAGTTCAGGCTCGATGAACTTGACTCGGACTCAACTTGATATGAAGCCGTGAGTCGGGATCGAAAGCTAATGAGTTTGACTTTAAGTAGGATGATGGATTCGTTATATATCATTGCTGAGTCAAGTTCGAGTTCATTCATTCTCGACTTACTAACTCAGCTCTATAACTCGATCTGGCTCGATAATTTTTTATCAAGAATCAAGAAGCACGCATTACTGGGGGTGTTCATGGGGCGGGTACATGTCCCATTTGATCGTGACTCGCCCCGCCCCGTTGGTATTGGGTCATGGGTCGACCCGTCCCATTCTAACGTGTACCCAATTGTAATGGATACTCTGTTAATGGCAATAGATATTGGCTACTCGTGGATACCCGCGGGTACCCGTGGGGATAAAGCGAAATACTTCTAGTGAAAGATGGCATATATAAAAATGCAAACGATATGTCCAACTATGTATATATGTGTCTATATCATATTCATAATGATAATGCCAGATATGAAAATCTGAATGCTACGGAATGCATTCAGATAGGGATAAATAAACATAGATAAATAAATTGATGATGATATATAAAACTATGTAGATAATGTAAACCATATGAATACATGCAATTGGAAGGAATACTATCAAATATGGATCCAATATGACACATTCACGTAGGTTCATCCTCACAATGAATCAAATACGGATAAACGAGATGTAAATATATATAATCGAAGGACAACATGACAAACAATATATAAGTATATATTCCTATTCGTAAATAGGATATTAATTATCATCACAATTGGTTATCGCAATGTGTGTGTGCGCTCTTATGTGTGTGTGCATGGGTTTGGGCGCATGCGCGCGCATGTGGGCATGGGTGTTTGCATGGGCGAGGGCGAGGGCGTGCATCGTGTGCGATACAATTCGTATTCAATTTTATTCATTATCATCATGTTTGGATGCTAGAATGTATGTATATCGATTTGGATCGTATCTGATTTGTTATCATATATGTTAATTCAAATTTTGACATACATATATATTTCGATTTCAAAATGGATACATATATGAGCCCTCCCATACATCTAAATTTAATCTTATCTATACAATTTTGATTCTATTATTTTTCCTATCTAATTTGCATACATTTCATACCGATATTCATTTTTAATGTTTTGCCAATAAGTTTTCCATATTCATCAATATTTGTATCCTCATCCACAGGGACGAAGCCAAGAATGTTGACTTGGGGGGCCATATATTATAGAACGATTTTCTTCTTAATATATAGGGATTTTTAACATTTGATGTAATATTTTTGACATCATATCATATCACCACATCATATCATATCACCTCTAAAAATTAACAAAGAACTTTTGTAGCAAATCATAACATTTTTTAAAAAATATAAAAAGAAAGACTTGAGTAACAAAATTACCATAAAGTCATTGCATTGAAATTAAACTTGGATATAAATAACTCTTCATACAAAAATTGCAAATGCAAGCAGTTATTCCTCTTCTTGTAATTTTGAATAGTTCCTGAAAGAAAAAATTAACGGTGTTATAATTTTTATATAATAAGAAAATAAAAGAGATCAAGCATACCTTTAACATGAGTTATTTAAAACGCACTCTCCTTGACTTTGAATCATATTCATCTATAACTGATTCCGTTGAAATATTTTCTGCAATTTCTTTCTCAATATAAATTAATAAATAATTTCTTAGGAAATCATCTTCCATCTTGTTACGAAGCCTACACTTAATAATCTTCATTGATGAGAATGCTCTTTCAGATGTTGCAGTGGAGACTGGAAGAGTTAAAACTAGTCGAATCAATCGATCAACCAAATAATATATACTTGATTTACCTATTTGTGCTAATTTCTAACAAAGATCAGCAAGATCAGAAGAACCTTTCAGAATTGGATGAGCATCAAAATCTAACTTATAATGTGATAGTTGTTTTTCTAACAACAATCTCTCTTGCTCTGAGAAATTAGCTGGATAAAACTCTTCTGCTAATTTACAAATATCAACAATATTGAATGATTTGTAATTGTCTCTTGGTTCTAAAGCCGCACTAAGTGTAAGAAGCTTGGTGGCATTTTCGTTAAAGCGGTTATTAAGTTCTGATAATTGAGAATCTATTGTAGATGTAAATATATCCACTCGATAATGATGAAGAAGTGTAACTTTAGTTACTTGACCACGAGATCTAATTCGGCTTGTAGAATAGAAAGAGCTTTGGTCTGGAACTTCAATATTTCTTCTTTGAGAAAATGCAACGGTTTTCAAAAATAATGCATCCCAACCATCTTCTCTTAACTTTTGAAGGTGTTCTTTGGTGGATGATGTTGGACATGCGAGCCCACGGCGAGCCATTATGCAATAAATGTTATTGCAATTCACTCCCTAGTCTGAAATAAAGAGTACATAATTTGCATAATAGGTCCCTTAGTGCAATTAGGGTTATGTACCATGGCCATCTTAATGATCATACAGCTGTTGATTCAATTATTGAATCATAGAGGCTGGTGCTTAGATGAATATCTAATGAGTTAGATTGAGGACTCATCAAGCACCGTCAAATGATTATTAAGAGATGATCTCCAGCCTGAGTAGGAGATGGCAATCCTTTCTCAGTTAGGTCGATATCTGACCGACTTCTTGATGCAGGTCCTCTGCATAGGAATAGAGATTAGGAGGTGTCAGATTAGTTAGGTCAAAGAGTTGACTTAACGAGATCGAGATAACCAAAGTCCTATATCATATGCTGTCATGATATAGGCACACATCCTCTGACCGGAGATAGATGTGTTACTATATGTCTGAGTATGTACATTTGGCAGACCAATAGGTTGATGACCTAATCAAGGTCTATACACCGGCGCGCTGGTGTGCATATAAGGGCATATGAGTAATACGATCTCTCAAAGGGATCATACAGGTTCACTACTAACCAGAAGACATGAGCTCACTCATGAGATATTGGGAAGAATCAAATTCCGAGCACACGGTCATCTCGCTTTGGAAGCTTGACTGAATTTGTTGGTTTGATATATACTTTTGGAAAGTATATGATCAAGACCTAGGTATGATATATGCTTTTGGAAAGTATATGATCAATACCGACTCCCAATGATACAATGAGAAACTTACTGATAAAACCATGAAGTAGACAGTATAAAGTTGATCCGATACTTCGGGTTCAATCTGAGTCTTCCAGTATGCAGGATGTACAGGTATTAGGAATACCTGAGGGTGATGTGATCATAAACGATTGTATAACCATGACGCTTCCATTCCTAGGGAGTGATGAAACGGGTCTGGATTTTAGTGACTCCTCTCAGTAGAGAAGTAATCTTATCTTAGTCCAATTATTGGATATTGATCTGAATATGATTCAGATGCAATGAGAAGATTAGATTTGCGGTCTTGATTTAATCAAGCATCTATGGGAGGCCCGCGATCTGGATTTGAGATATGATCTCAATATCCATGTCACTATACGTGGAACAATACAATCGCCCTGTCCTTATCTCCAAGTATTCACGGAGAAAGCGCATTATCCTTGAAAGAGTTCGTGGATAATTCTATTGTTGATCTATGTATCCGAGCATTGAGAAAATGGATAATTAAATGTGATTTAATTATCATGAATAATATGAATTTGATTCATATTATAAGGAGAGTTATCTTAGATAATTAAATGTGATTTGATTATCAAAGATGTAAATAATGTGAATATGATTCATATTATTTGAGCACATGAGAATAAGTTATCCAATATAATTAAATGTAATTTAATTATTATGGATAAGAATAATGTGGATAGTAATATCCAATTATTCATAATATATTATAAATATGATTTATAATGTATTAGAGAGAGCTAATTATAATTTATATGTGTTGATTAATTATTATGTGTATTGGATACACAATGTGTAATTAATTGACAATGTAAATTATATGTTGTTTTGGGTTGTGAACATGATTCACAATTTTCCAATGTCAAGATTGCAATATTCTCAAATATAATTGTGAATTATTTTTGAAGAATAAAATCCCAACAAATAGTTGTTGGAAATAAATAGAGAGAAAAATAAGGAGATATGCAATCTCATGGAATCCATGAGATTGCACTTCCCAATAGGAATAGAAGGGGCGGCACCCAATTCCCTTGGGGAATTGGTGGTCGTCCCCTCTTCTTTATGGGGAAAGTATCTCCTTTGTATTTTTCTCTCCTTATTTGATTGATTTAATTTGGTATTAATATTTATTTGATTTATCAAATATATTTAATCAAAATTAAATCACAAGTTGTTGGCTTTTACCAACAACAATCTTGACCATTGGATTGACATAAATCAATCTCATCCATTGATTTTACATGTCACATGGATTGAGATCCATGGATCCCAAAACCCTATAAATAGAGAGGCATACCATGCTCTCTATTTTACACACAATGCTTGAGAAGCATCTCTCTCTCTCTCTTCTCTCTACTCGACAGCCCTCTCTCTCCCTCTCATGTGGCCGTCCACCATGGATGACCTAGAGAGGTTCTCCATCACCGCGGCATCATCGTTATGCTGCCCGTTCGTCTGCTCGTGGATCTCCGTCTCCTTCGGTGCGCCTCGCTCGTGAAGAAGACATCGGATCTCGTGTGTCGAGATTAGGAGATCCGCCGCTTGGATCATCAACATGGATTGCGAGAAGCACGCGGTTCATCCACGCGCTCGCAAGCGTCTCCTCCGTCGGATCGGACTTGAGACAGGAGGTCTCTTCGTTTAGAGACTCGATCGCAACCACGCTTCAAGAGGTAATCCTATTACTTGTTTGTGGTTTAGACGAAACAATCCGAGAAGTGTTCTTGGATCATGTGGTTTCGTCGTATTAAAATTTTTTAAATTCCGCTGCATCGAGCAACTAGTCCGACTAGTCGCTCCTTGTCGTATTCGATACGATGCACACGCTTCCGTGATGCGCTTGAGGATCAAACCATATCCTTCAAGTGGTATCAGAGCCTTAGGTCGATGGTTTCGAATATGATTCGCTAACCGAGGATGACTTGGGTTCGTTAAGGTCGCGAAAGTTTTCATCGCATTTGATTTCACAGATCTATTTAGTAAATAAATTCGGCACTGTTTAAATTGTTTAAACACAACTTTAACACTTGGATTTTGTTCCCCATTAAATAAGGAAACCATAGGATCTGAGTTTGCGTAAATCGGATTTCGTATGCTCTAGATATGGTAGTTTTAATGAACATGTATTCACTGTTCTGGGAACTGCGAATCTTAACGTAATTAAGGAGTTAATTACTGTTTAGAGATATCTCGAAATGCGTGCAAATCACATAGGTTCTGTTGTAAATCAAGTTAGCAAACTATGGAAACTTACTTTGCTTAATTTGGATTTAAATTGATTGAGATATGCTAATTTTAGTAAGTAGGGGTCACTGCTGAAATTACTTTCCTAATCAAGAACCATGTGATTGTCAATTAGTGAAATTAATTGTTAATTTCATGAAATAATTATGTAAAATATTTGAGAAATATTGGAATATGATTATTTCCTTAATTGACTTGACCTCAACCAATTAATTGATTAGATTTGATCAAGATCATAATTGGAAACACAATCATCAAAATCCTTACTTGAATAGGATTGGGAATTTGTCTAGCAAATTTCCTTATAATCAAAATTGTTTTGATTAATATATGGTATAATTTCGGTTGAAGAACCGATGATCATCTCAAGTACAAATTAATCAATTTGGCATTATCCTTTCCCGAGGCGGATATGGTGTCTAGTCGGGGATCGTTGGGGTAGCGGGTTGCAACGTATGCGGTCCGTCCCACTCCCGTCGGTACTGGCCATGACAGCGGGTAGGGTCGGGATAATGTCCGAGGGATTAAGATGTATTTTTCTAATTATTAAAATACGAATTAATACGTACTTTGAGAATAATACCATATATATTCAAGTAAGACAATCAAGTTTGATTGATTTAATTGGATTGATAATTAATTTAATATGATTAAGTTAATTATGTCCAATAAAATTACTCTAATATGATTAGAGTTGATAATTCCCTTGGAAGAATTAATTATATGAATGCGATTCATAGAAATTAATTTAATTTGAATAAGATATGGAGGATCACATAAGTGACATCCATGGTCTCCCGTCAAGGCGAAGGGTTTCGTCGCCAGATATTATATGTGGGAGACGCCTGTCTGAAGTGACAGCTCCTGCATATGATCCATTTGGATCGGGCTCGTCGCTTCTCGAAAGAGTAAGGACGTATACGTAGTGACCCCAATTTCGGGTCCTCATATTATTGGGCGATATTGGATTGCGCATAGCGAGTTGTATTCCTGTTGACAGTTGGTTCAATTAATGACAGGTCAACATCACCTTAGGGGTGGTGGGCTCAGGTATTAAAGACCGAATTGGGAGATGCAAGTTGGACTTGCAAGGCGGAATGTGTTCCCGCTTCTTTTTATCTGAGTTGTAGGTTCTCATATTATTGGGATGCAACAAAGATAAGGAAGGAGATCCTAGATCTTGCTTGAGATATAATGGTAAGTATATCTCTTACATTGAAAGTGATTAAGGGAATGAACTTTCATTGTTGACATGGAAAGACAACTTTGATATAAAATTCCTAATTCAAAGTAAAATATGTATATATAAATATATACCCTTATGCAAATTACTTATTTCAGATAATCCTTCATTAAACCCACTCAATGTTATACTCATTAATAACCAATAGAATATCATGGATTGGACCCTTGATCCAGATATTGTACTTGCGATTGGACACATAACGTATGTGGTTGCAATGTGCAAGTTTCCTCATAATAATGAGAAGTGATAATTAAATAAGACAATAGGACTAAAACCCTAGGGTTTGTATGTCTCTATAAGTCTTGATCTTATCGAATGTACTTTTATAATGACATGTCGATAATGATCGTAATTATCAAAATAATCCTTATAAAAATCAATAAAGATATTCTGGCATACATATGTGCTCTTGACATTTAATCATGAATGACATTGAAAAGATAATGAGGCTCCTGAAATCGGAAACTAAAATAAATAATTAAAGATGAAACATTAATACCTCTTCAAATAAGTTTGAGGATGTATTCCATGTGAAAATGATCGGACTTCATGTGATGAAGTTCCTGAGGATCATGACATGGAAAGATGGATGTTGGCAATAAAAGTCTAATGTAAACTTCATATACAAATGTTGTATATGGACCCTCGAGGATCCACCTATATGGATCAGACCCATTAAGGTGTAAATGGATCTTCAAGAGAGAGGGAACCTGATGAGAAGGTATAGACCTTCAAAGCACGGTTCGTAGCCATAAGATACACACCGAAGAGAAGACATCGCTTGCGATGAGACTTGCTCTCCAGTGACCTTGCTTTAACCCATTAGAATATTGCAACTATAGCTACACAACTTGTCTATGACATCTTCATGGTGTGAGTCAAGATTGCATTCCTCTATGAATACCTCTCTGAGGATATTCATATGAAGTAGCCCCAGGGCTTCATAGTTGAGGAAAGCAAGGTGTGCTAGCTGAAGAACTCCATCTTTGGACTCAAATAAGCTTCTTGTATTTGGAAGATAAGATTTGATGAAATTGTAAATGTTATGATTTCAGATAGAATCTTGATGAACCATGTGAAGCTTAGTGGGAGTGCCATTGTGTTCATCGTGCTTAATGTAGATATTATTCTAATCATTTAGAATGATATAAGAATAAATAATGTGTTTTAAAATTTGGTTGTTCCATACTTTGAGATATGATCTCAAGGATACCTCTTAGATCTTAGTTCTGAAGTCGTTCAGAAACAAAGAGAAGAGGATATTGGGACCGTCACATTAGTAATACACCTTCGACTTATTCCATTTTCTGGGAAAATTCTAAGAAAGGCCTTCCTTCCTTAAGATGTGGTAGTGACCTGTCTAAAGGGATAAACACCTCAAAGAGTTGAGGAAGTGAATGCTAGAACTGCTTGCACTTGTGCATCAGTTATGAGAAGCTGGGTATATGCTAGATGTGTACAAGAGCCAGATGTCTGCCATGCAGTGGGAGTAGTAAACTGTTACTAATCCTGCTATGGAGATAAAACACTTGATTGCAGTAATAACAATATCTTCAAAGATGATGAAACTTAGAGATAGTGATCTCAAAGTCTTATCTTCAAAGGTTTAAGACCTTGTAGATAGTGATCTATAAGGGTCTTAACTGTAGATACCTTAGGAGATAGAGATCTCCAGGAATGAAGGTATTCTAATAAGGATTATGGGAATACTGGTTATGATAATTAATAAGATGTAGTGTCAAGGACACTATAACCAACAAAATTGAGTATCGGTTGCATGAGATGCAACATTCGCATTGGATGCGAGCACTGTTACTAGGAGATATGCAAGTGTCGTAAAAGGACTTGGAGTAGTCTCTTGGGAACGGAGTGACCGATCAGCTTACCTAGCTATTTTCTAAATATCCTATGATTGTCACATAAGTGTGGGTTTAAATGATTAGCCCATTAATGGCTCTTTGGGCTAGTGGGAGATTGTTGGACATGCGAGCCCACGGCGAGCCATTATGCAATAAATGTTATTGCAATTCACTCCTTAGTCTGAAATAAAGAGTACATAATTTGCATAATAGGTCCCTTAGTGCAATTAGGGTTATGTACCATGGCCATCTTCATGATTATACACCTGTTGATTCAATTATTGAATCATAGAGGTTGGTGCTTAGATGAATATCTAATGAGTTAGATTGAGGACTCATCAAGCACCGTCAAATGATTATTAAGAGATGATCTCCAGCCTGAGTAGGAGATGGCAATCCTTTCTCAGTTAGGCTGATATCTGACTGACTTCTTGATGCAGGTCCTCTGCATAGGAATAGAGATTCGGAGGTGTCAGATTAGTTAGGTCAAAGAGTTGACTTAACGAGATCGAGATAACCAAAGTCCTATATCATATGTTGTCATGATATAGGCACACATCCTCTGACCAGAGACAGATGTGTTACTATATGTCTGAGTATGTACATTTGGCAGACCAATAGGTTGATGACCTAATCAAGGTCTATACATCGGCGCGCTGGTGTGCATATAAGGGCATATGAGTAATACGATCTCTCGAAGGGATCATACAGGTTCACTACTGAACCAGAAGACATGAGCTCACTCATGAGATATTGGGAAGAATCAAATTCCGTGCGCACGGTCGTCACGCTTTGAAAGCTTGACTGAATTTGTTGGTTTGATAAATACTTTTGGAAAGTATATGATCAATACCTAGGTATGATATATGCTTTTGAAAAGTATATGATCAATACCGACTCCCAATGATCGAATGAGAAACTTGCTGATAAAACCATGAAGTAGACAATATAAAGTTGATCCGATACTTTGGGTTCAATCTGAGTCTTCCAGTATGCAGGATGTACAGGTATTAGGAATACCTGAGGGTGATGTGATCATAAACGATTGTATAACCATGACGCTTCCATTCCTAGGGAGTGATGAAACGGGTCTGGATTTTAGTAACTCCTCTCAGTAGAGAAGTAATCTTATCTTAGTCCAATTATTAGATATTGATCTGAATATGATTCAGATGCAATGAGAAGATTAGATTTGCGGTCTTGATTTAATCAAGCATCTATGGGAGGCCCGCGATCTGGATTTGAGATATGATCTCAATATCCATGTCACTATACGTGGAACAATACAATCGCCATGTCCTTATCTCCAAGTATTCGCGGAGAAAGCGCATTATCCTTGAAAGAGTTCGTGGATAATTCTATTGTTGATATATGTATCCGAGCATTGAGAAAATGGATAATTAAATGTGATTTAATTATCATGAATAATATGAATTTGATTCATATTATAAGGAGAGTTATCTTAGATAATTAAATGTGATTTGATTATCAAAGATGTAAATAATGTGAATATGATTCATATTATTTGAGCACATGAGAATAAGTTATCCAATATAATTAAATGTGATTTAATTATTATGATAAGAATAATGTGGATAGTAATATCCAATTATTCATAATATATTATAAATGTGATTTATAATGTATTAGAGAGAGCTAATTATAATTTATATGTGTTGATTAATTATTATGTGTATTGGATACACAATGTGTAATTAATTGACAATGTAAATTATATGTTGTTATGGGTTGTGAACATGATTCACAATTTTCCAATGTCAAGATTGCAATATTCTCAAATATAATTGTGAATTATTTTTGAAGAATAAAATCCCAACAAATAGTTGTTGGAAATAAGTAGAGAGAAAAATAAGGAGATATGCAATCTCATGGAATCCATGAGATTGCACTCCCCAATAGGAATAGAAGGGGTGGCACCCAATTCCCTTGGGGAATTGGTGGCCGTCCCCTCTTCTTTATGGGGAAAGTATCTCCTTTGTATTTTTTTCTCCTTATTTGATTGATTTAATATGGTATTAATATTTATTTGAGTTATTAAATATATTTAATCAAAATTAAATCACAAGTTGTTGGCTTTTACCAACAACAATCTTGGACCATTGGATTGACATAAATCAACTCATCCATTGATCTTTGATGTCACATGGATTGAGATCCATGGATCCCAAAACCCTATAAATAGAGAGGCATACCATGCTCTCTATTTTACACACAATGCTTGAGAAGCATCTCTCTCTTTTCTCTCTACTCGACAGCCCTCTCTCTCCCTCTCATGTGGTCGTCCACCATGGATGACCTAGAGAGGTTCTCCATCGCCGCAGCATCGTCGTTATGCTGCCCGTTCGTCTGCTTGTGGATCTCCGTCTCCTTCGGTGCGCCTCGCTCGTGAAGAAGACATCGGATCTCGTGTGTCGAGATCAAGAGATCCGCCGCTTCGATCATCAACATGGATTGCGAGAAGCACGCGGTTCATCCCCGCGCTCGCAAGCGTCTCCTCCGTCGGATCGGACTTGAGAAAGGAGGTCTCTTCGTTTAGAGACTCGATCGCAACCACGTTTCAAGAGGTAATCATATTACTTGTTTGTGGTTTAGACGAAACGATCCGAGAAGTGTTCTTGGATCATGTGGTTTCGTCGTATTAAAATTTTTTAAATTCCGCTGCATCGAGCAATGATAGCACCCGAAATCCCTCAAGATCCGGGTGAAGGTAATGAAACAAGGGTCGTTGCGACCCGGATCTCAGAGGATGGGTGTATCAAGAAAAAGATCGAACCGCGAAACAAATCAGAGATCAAAACACGAAGTGCGGTCCTAGCTATGAGATTAACCTGGTATAGCATCCAGGGTCGAACACAAGGAGCACGGGTTGGCCAAGGGCCTACGAAGTAGTAAAAAGAAAATAAAATAAAATAAAAGAATTTTTTAGTGGTTTTTAATAATTTTATATTTTTTTGGATTTTTAAAAGTGAAGAAAATAAAAGAAAGTAAAAACAAGCACACTTGAGCAATTTATTTAACACACCAAAAATCAAGCAAAAATTCAAGAATAATTATTTTTATGTTTTTTAGGTTTTTTTAATGTTTTTGGTGAATTTTTGAGATTTTTATAAGGTATATTTTATTTTCTAAAAATCAAACAGAACTAAAAAGACAAGGTACTGTCCAGCAAGGCCCAAAACCCAAAAATAAAATATTTAAGGATCTCAGAGGGCCCTAGAGGTAATTTTCCTGTATTCTAGAGAAAATAAGGAAAATTTGGGTACCAAAATTATTGTTTTTGGATTTTTAGATTATTTATTATAATTTTTATGAGTTTTTAGGTGTTTTTCAATTTTTAGGGTTTTTACTCAATGAAAAATAGCCAAAATTGGCTAGAAATCAAACAACACAAAAGACACAGAACCTAATTTTTTTAGAATTTTTGGGGGGTGTTTTTATATTTTTTTGGGATTTTAAACCTAGACAGTAGCTAAAATGGATGTTTTTGAATTTTTAAAAATACTAAATAAAATAAAAAATGTCCTCAAAAATTCTCAAAAATCCAACAACATGGCAGGAGCCGAGTGTCAAATTTTCATCGAATTTGGAGGTGGTTTGATATTTTATTCAAAATCAAAAAGAGGGCACAGTGCACAGGGACTTAAGTGCAAATACCCGAAACTCTGGGGGTCCAGGTGCAAATAACCCAGCAAGTCACGCGCGTGGCGCGTGCTTGGGGCACTCAGGGACCTTCTGGTAATAAAAACCAACTCCTAGGACCTTTTGGTAACTCGTACCAAAAAGTCCAGGGGTTCGGTTGCAATTAACCCACTAAAATCCGCACATGTTCAAATAAAACATTCACAGGGGTATATATGCAAATACCAGAAAGTATTCATTAATTCATAAACCCATCAGAACTACAGGATAAGTATTGCAAATAAACCAGAAATACACGTGACGACGCACGTGGCTCACATACACAGGGGCATAAATGCAAAACTAAACAAGCACGAGGTCCAATGTGCAATTTACCCTACGTAAATAAAAGGACTAAAATATTTACAGGACTAGGACTGAAAACAAAAACTACGAGGGGGCCCTAAGTAAATTACCCCTTATTCCGCCGACGGCTGGATGAGCGCCACGTAGATGATCGGACGGTCCTGATGAGTGGCGCTTCTCTCTCTGCTCGAACGTGGGCCAATCGACGGCGCAGGGCGAGGCACGTGGAGGATCTAACGGCTGGCGGTGCAGGTGCCTCTCTCCTCTGCGCTAACGGTCCGGATCAGCCCCTCGAGATGATTAACGGCTACTGCTCCTCGATGAATGGACGGCCATGATAGAAACTGGGGAGCTGAGGGCTATCGGACGGTGCTGGAGGTCCCTCGAAGAACAGGTGGCCGGCGAGGTTCGCCGGCCTCGTGCGCGTGCTGGGAGCCTCCTCAGCTGCCTCTGATGATCGGAGAAGGTCGGCGATGTCGTCCCGCAGCTGGTGGTGGCTTCAGATGACCCAGCCGAGCCCTGGAGGGGCTCCGGCGAGGTCGGCGGCGACAAGCTCCTGGCCTGGATGTGAGGGGGGGTCAGATGGCCTCCTCTTGACCTGCAAAATGCACCAGAAGCTTCGCGGGTCGAGGGCAAAGTGCCTCGACCCGATGAAGCGGCGTGAAGGTGGACTGTGGGTCGGGGCGAGCGAGCTCCGGCGAGCGGAAGATGGTGAAGCTCGAATCCCAGCTCCGGGGCGAGCTGGGTTGATCGAATGGGCGAAGAACGTGCGTCGAGGGATGGGGGAGGTGATAGTGTGTCCCGATGATTGAGAAGATGTACGCTATGGCCGGAATCAACGGAATACGGTGGAGAGTCGATTTGGGGGTAACTCAAAATTAAACGAAATGGCAAGGCTAGAGGGTTACCTGGGCGGAGTGGAAGACTATGCTGGAGCTTAGCTAGCTCCCGATCGTCGCCTCGAAGGTTGTCACTGCCTGAGGCTCGAGCTCCTGCGATGGGGCGGAGCACGGCGGCGCAAAGCTGCCGGATCAGTGGTCCGACCACCTCCTCCTCGCTGCAACACCGGCAAACGGGAGATGTCACCTCACTGGATGCGATGGAGGTCACGGGAATGAGAGTGGAGAGCCAAAGATGAGAAATGAATGCGGCGGAGCTCAGGCTATATACTGCGGAGGGTCCGGCAAGAATCGATCGGGTAGGGCGAGCTGGAGCGCGGATCCCAAGGCAAAGGCTCCGGCGAAGCTCTCGGATATGACGTGATCATTCCGGACCCGGAGTTGGGGAGGTTGGCGATCGGGTCTGGTTGGAATAAATGGGGGAAGATGGGTCCGCGAACCAGATCCGGCTCTGGTGGTCCTGGGGGGGGAGTTGACCGGGGGTCAACAATCCCCCGTGGACCAATCAGAGCCCGCCAAGCATTAAATCCTTATTTGATTTTTTTGGGCCATAAAATGGCCGAATTTCCAAAAACTTAAAACATGAAATATTTTTAATTTATTTTTTTCTATTTTTTTTTGATTTTTAATTAATTTTTGGAATGAAAAATAAGGTATATACATAGTATAGCTATACATAGGTATATATACAGTATAGGGTTTTTAATTTTGATTTTTAATTAGTTATTTTTATACATTTTTATTCCTATTTTATATTTTATTTATTTATAGAATAAAATGAGGAATAAAAGAGTATTTTTATTTTATTTTTATTAATTATATACATAGGTGAAATAATTAGTTATATACAACTATATACATGGCATATGTACAAGATATTTTTGTAATTTTAATTTTTGCTATTTTTATTTGATTTTTGTTTTGTTTCTTTGTATTTATTTTATTCACAATATATACCATAGAATATTTACAAAAAGTTTTAAAAATAAATAAATTTATTTATAAGGTTAAATAAATAAGGGGGGGTGGTTTATGTACAAGATGAAGGGGTCTTTTTGAATTTTTGATTTTTAAAGTTTTTATTTTGTTTTTAATAGCTTATAAATATATACAAAATATATACAAGCATATTTTTGGTTGAGGAAAATATAATTTTATTTATTTACAAAAATATGTACACATGAGCCCCTATCTCCCTCTACTTGGCTTTTATGCGGTCAGGCCCATGCTGAGCCCTCCCTTGGGTTAGGTTGCTCAATATTTATTCTAAATATTTCCCTCTTTTTCTTTTACATCTTTATTCTTTTATTTTTGCACAAAAACATGCTAATTATAAGTATTTACAAACATGCATGCTTTTGCTAATTTTTCCTATTTACACATATCTACATGCATTTGCATAGGTCTTTGTAGCTAAAATATAAGAATAAAGAGTGATGAATGGGTATTCATCACCCCCCTATACTATACTTTGCTAGTCCCTTAGCAAACACTTATTTGAAAAAGAAGTGAAAAAGAAAGAAAGAAAAAGAAAAAGAGAATGCACATGGATCAAGGTTGATTATTAAACTTGCCTTCATTAAATTGAGGTATGGAGCTTAATCAGATCTTTGGATTATTAATGTGTCGGAACCTTATTTAGACTTAAGCTTAAAACCTAACAGCCTCTAAGTTCCACCAATCTATAACCAAGACTCCTCAATGCTCCAGATCAGAACAAGTCATCAATCACAAACCCTGAAGACCATGAATCTTTTCTTGTCCTGTGAAGGTGAAGTCTAAGCTCTCCACCTCAGAAATGGCAACTTGACAACCCTCCCCAACAAGGTAACTCTATGACCTCAATCTGGCCACTCTTTCCTCGAGGAGCGGGGTATTCCCTTCTAAGTTCAAGTACAACCGGCTCAAGAAGAGGGGGAAGAAGAGAATGGGTCAAGGCCAGTGTAGCCAAGTACCCTTGGGAGCTTGACCAGTGTAGCCAAGTCTCCCTGCTGCAAGCTACAACAGGTGGATCATGAAACCAAGCCTTGCTTATTGCACTTATATACATACTCCGGTGGGATTATCATTTTCTCTCAGACCCACCACTTTTTTGGAGTTCTTTTCTTTTTGCACATTTTTTTTCGAGTGCATCTATACAACATGTACATGTGCAGCATATATACAAGGAGTTTTTCCTCTTGAGCCAGTAGACTATCCTTCTTTTGAAGCTTTATTGCAACCCACAACTCCCGTCGTTAGACTTCATGGCAACCAGACCAAGTTGAGACGCACTTCCTTCACTAAATGAAGAAGAGAGGTTCCGCATAGAAGTACTACCCTCATATGCTACCCCAAGCCAAGGAAGACTGCCTCCTCACCACCTCATCCGTAGAGAGCTCGGTGCATAGTGCGGTTGTCCAAGTAAAGCCATAATCTATATGAGTCATGTGTTGTTGTTAAGTGCTCTACTTAGGCTCATTGAGATGACATGTGATCATAGCCTAGTGGACTCAAAGAATTAAGTCACCATGGACCTGAAAAGCCTTAAACCTAAGCCCTATAAGGTTCCTCTTAGAAATTAGGTGGATTAAGATCTTAATCAAGCTCCATTTCTCAATTTGATTCCAGGCTAGTTTAAATATCAACTATCATCCAGAAAAACTATATACATATGTACAAAAAGATGCATATTTACACAATATTTTACAATCATGCAAAATTTTTGAAAAATGTTTTGAAATCATGAATGATGATGCATGAAGTGCAAGTTTTGCAAAATGGTATTTACACACATTTACACAAGATTTTTGCAAACTTTTTTGATTTTCAAAGCATTTTGGAAAAATTTTGTACTATATACATAATTTTGATACAAAAATATTTACACAAGCTTTACTCAAAAGATTTTTGAAATCATTTTTACAAAAATAATTTGTACACTAGCTATGTATGTGCAAATAAAAGAAGATTATGTACATGAAATTTTTTTAATTTTTGTGGTTTTTAGCCATTTTTATTTATTAATACACTCACACAAAGTACGAGTTATGGCTAAAGTATATATGAAATATATACACACCCCCCTATACTTAGCTCGAACGATGTCCTCAGAGTCAAGAGCGATGAAGAAGACATAACTCGTGCTATGTATAGGGAAGTGAAAAGGAAGGCTATACAAAAGGAGATGAAAAGTCAAGAGGAACTCGGGTCTTCCCCCTATACTTAGGATCAAGTAATCCTAAGTATAGCAGGCTGTACACGAAGGGAAAAACCGAGTGGAGAATGTACAGGGTCTACCCCCCCTATACTTAGGGTGAAATGCCCCTAAGTATAGGCAGCAAAACAAGGGTAGACAGAAACAAAAGAAATACCCGAAATGTCTCACATCCCCCCTATACTTAGGGTAAAGTGCACCCTAAGTATAGCATAATCACAAGATGAAGAAAGGGATGTGGGACTAAAGAATGTGATGATATGGACATATGGATCTATGTACAGCGGAAGATCAGTAAAGCTCAGGCGTGAGCTGCATTAGATGTGAGTCAAAGACCACATCTCACGCAAAATGAATAGGGGCAATATCAACGACCCGCGGCTCGTGATCTAGAAATGGCTTGAGCCGCTGGCCGTTCACTCGGAAGGTACTCTCAGAAGACAACTCAGATATGTCGATGCTACCGTTGTCGTGTACCTTCCGAACCAGATAAGGTCCTTTCCATTTGCTCTGTAGCTTCCCTGGAAATAATCTAAGCCTCGCATCAAACAGCCATACTCTCTGTCCAATCTCAAAATGTTTGTGGCTGATATGAGAATCATGCCACTCCTTGACTTTCTCCTTATAATGTAGGCTGCTTGAGAAAGCTGCATCTCTAAGCTCCTCCAGGGCAGCTAACTCTGCCCTCCTCTGGTCTCCTATACCATCTGGATCCATAAGTATGTCTGTAACTGCCCAAAGTGACTTGTGCCTCAGCTCAACAGGTAAATGGCATGGCTTGCCATATACGAGGCGAAAGGGAGATGTGCCCAAAGGTGTCTTGAAAGACGTCCTATATGCCCACAAGACCGAGTCCAATAGCTGTGACCAATCCTTTCGGTCAGGGCGAACGACTTTCTGCAGAATAGTCTTGATCTCCCTATTCGACACTTCGGCTAGACCATTCGTCTGTGGATGGTACGGTGTAGCAACGCGATGATCTATGCCGAACTCGCTAGCAAGTGCCTTCACCTGGTCGTTGATGAAGTGAGATCCCCCATCAGAAATAAGAACTCGTGGAACCCCGAACCGCGTGATGATATGCTTCCTCAAAAATCTGCAAACTGTCCTCGCATCAGCGGTTCGGGCGGGGATAGCCTCCACCCAATGACTCACATAGTCTACGGCCAACAGAATGTACTCAAATCCCTGACTCTTAGGGAATGGACCCATGAAATCGATGCCCCATGCGTCAAAAACCTCACAGAAGTGAATGGGCTGCATCGGCATCATATCACGCTATCCACAAGTGCCCATCCTCTGACAGTCAGTACACCTCTTCACGAACTCATCTGAGTCCTTGAAGAGGGTAGGCCACCACAAGCCGGATTGGAGCACTTTCTGTGCCGTTCTCCTCCCAGAATGATGTCCCCCTGCCTCAAGCTTGTGGCAGTAAGTGAGGACGCTATGGTGTTCCTCCTGAGGAATACACCGACGCCAGACGCTATCCCCTCCCTCGTGGTAAAGGATGGGATCCTCCCAATGGTAAGACTTGGCCTTCGCTAGGAAGGTCTCAAGTCTCTGCCTGGGCCAATCTTGTGGGACTTTCCCAGCAACGAGAAAGTTCACAATATCGGCATACCATGGGAGTGAGGCGATAGCAAGGATCGCCTCATCTGGGAAGGTATCTCTGATAGGATCGATCTGCTCAGTCTCCTCAGGCTGCTCTAATCGGGAGAGGTGATCCGCCACCACATTCTTGACTCCAGGCTTATCCTTGATCTCAATGTCGAACTCCTGGAGTAGAAGGATCCATCTAGTCAGTCTGGCCTTGGCATCCTTCTTTGCCATGAGGTACCTGATGGCGGTGTGATCTGTAAACAAAGTCACTCTAGATCCAATGATATATGATCTAAACTTATCCATGGCAAACACTACGGCTAGCATCTCCTTCTCTGTGACCGTATAATTCCGCTGGGCGGAATCCAATGTGCGGCTAGCATAGTGTATAGCAAATGGCACTTCATCCCTCCTCTGTCCCAGCACTGCCCCTACGGCAAAATCAGAGGCGTCCGTCATGATCTCGAATGGGAGAGACCAATCAGGTGGCTGGAGGACAGGAGCCTCAATCACGCACTGCTGGAGAGTAGCAAACGACGAAAGACACTTGTCATCGACAAGGAACTCGGTGTCTTTCATCAGGAGGTCAGTCAACGGTCGGGCAATCCTGCTAAAATCCTGAATGAATCTCCTATAGAATCCAACGTGCCCCAGAAATGACCGTAACTGCCTCAAATTGGACGGCGGTGTGAGTTTTATAATGACATCAACCTTGGCCGGATCAACCTCCATGCCCCTGTTGGAGATGATGTGGCCAAGCACCATCCCTTGAGTCACCATGAAGTGACTCTTCTCCCAAGATAGCACCAAGTGATACTCAATACATCGCTGGAGTACTCGGTCTAGGCAGTCAAGACAGGAGTCGAATCCGTCGCCGTAGACCGAGAAATCGTCCATGAAGACCTCTAGGCACTCCCCTACCATGTCCGAGAAGATCGACAGCATGCACCTCTGAAAAGTCGCAGGGGCGTTGCATAGCCCAAATGGCATGCGTCGAAAAGCGTATGTGCCGAAGGGACAGGTAAAGGTGGTCTTCTCCTGATCCTCAGGAGCGATGGCCACTTGGTTGTAGCCCGAGTACCCATCCAGGAAGCAATAATGGCTCTTTCCTGCCAGTCTCTCAATGATCTGGTCAATAAAAGGCAGGGGGAAATGGTCCTTCTTGGTGGCTTGGTTGAGTCTCCTGTAGTCAACACAAACCCTCCAAGAGGTGGGTACTCGTGTAGCAATCTCCTCTCCCGACTCACTGATCACAGTCGTGATGCCCGTCTTCTTGGGCACCACATGCAAGGGGCTAACCCACTTGGAGTCGGAAATGGGATAAATAAAACCTGCACCCCACCATTTGGATATTTCCTTCATCACGACCTCTCTCAGGTTGGGGTTCAGACGTCGCTGGAACTCACGCGACGGCTTCGCCCCTTCCTCGAGATAGATATGGTGGGAGCACACTGATGGACTAATCCCATGGAGATCTGCTACGCTCCATCCGATCGCCTTGCAGTTCTTTTCAAGAACCCCCATCAAACGGGATTCCTGCTCTCCAGTCAACTCGGCGGAGATGATGACTGGGTACATCTCAGGCTCGCCTGCAAGGAATCGATACTTCAGCGAAGTAGGAAGCGGCTTCAGCTCTGGAATGCTGGGTGCCGGCAAATCTGGCTGTGGAAGAAACTGAGTGAAAGCTGCAAGATCGGCCAAATCTGCCTGGGAAAGTGAAAGCATACTCTCGCAAACTGGATCGGGAGAAGGCTGCTCTACTGCACTGTCTCTGCTCTGCTCTGCATCTACCTCCTCCTCATCAATAGGCTCAGATGGACTCAAGTCTGGCATCTGATCATAGCAATCTGTCCAATCAGACTCTGAATCCGAGGGATCTGTATCAGAAACGGTGGCATCAGCACCACCGGGAAACAAGGTGGCATCAGCATCACCATCACGAATCATCGTGCTGCGATCAAGGACCGGCTCTGCTGCCTCAGTGGTATCCTGAACCAGGTCTGTGCTCTCCAGACTCTCCTCTGCTGTCATCTCTGCATCAGCTGTGTCTGAAAGTGAGAGGGTGGTCTGTGTCTCAAGGTCTGCCCAAGCTGCCTCATCATCTGTGATCACAAAATCACAGTCCTGGTGGATGTCTAGCTCTGCGTCTGTCAGCTGCTCTGAATCGGTACTCGCATCTGAGCGGGATCTGAATCTGGCTCTATAGTCCTCGACCGTCTCTATTTGTATACTCTCGCCCTGGACGCGAAAGTACACCTTCCCGCTATCATGATCAGTCACCGCCTTGGCTATGGCCAAGAACGGACGACCAAGGATGATGGGGGTATCGGTCACTGACTCAGGGATCTCCATGTCCAACACTACGAAGTCCACGGGGAATTGCAGGCCCTGAATCGTGACGATAACGTCTCGTAATAACCCCTTCGGCCTCTTGACAGATCGATCAGCGAACTGAAGGACTGTCCTGCTCTGTCGAAGAGTGCCCAACTCGAAGCGGTCGAGAAGGGCTGCCGGAAGAAGGTTAATCGACGATCCGCTATCTAGAAAAGTACGGTCAAACCACTGCTCACTAATCTGGCATCTGACATACGGGGCCCCTGCATCTGGCCTCTTGGCTGGCAGTCGGTTCTGGATCGCAAAGCACGTGGCTTTGGTTAGCACATGGATCTCTGAAGTGTGGTTCCTCCTCCTCCTCCTGACTGTAGTCCTCTCTCTCAAAGATCTCTGGAGAAGGGGGATGTGCTGCAAAGCCTCCTGGAGGGTCAGCTGAATGTGAAATCGATCTATCATGCTCTGGCTGAACTCCTCAAGCTCTCTCTTTTTTGGATCACTTTTCTTCCCCTTCCCCATCTGAAGGGCTCTAGGGAAGGGGATCACTGGGTCCTTCTCAGATGAAGGACTAGGAAAAGGTCTAGACGGTTCAAGGACCGGATCCACACATACATCACGCACCACAGTGGGACCAGAAGAAAGTAAACCTTTTCCTTTATTCATAGCAGAGTTCTGAGATACATGGACACGAGGAAAAACAACATCTCTGTCTCTACAAACACCGGTGGCCTCAGTACCACCATGGGCTGGCTGCTCTGTTGCTGCTGAAGGTAGACGTCGTGCGGCATCAGTACCGCTGGCTGGCTCGGCTGAATGGGTGGCATCAGTACCACCTCCTAGATCTGGTGAAGCGGCGGCCTCAGTACCGCCGGTGGGATCAGCATCCTTGGTGGCCTCAGTACCACCGTCATCATCTGGAGCGGCCTCAGTACCGCTCTCCCCCTCCTCCTGTGGCGCCTCGGGATGGTGCTCAGATGAGGCGCCGCCGCCTGTTGGGGTCCTACCGCTCCTAAGTGTGACAAAATCAGCATCAAATAAATCCGAAGATGTATCATCAAATGGGTCACTAGGAGTGGCTTAACTCAGTATGTACTACCTGCTCAGATTTCCTCTTGAGGCTGTTCGGATTGGGCTCTATCTAGGCTGGTATGGCGGCCTTCCCTCTCACCAGGTCCCGCATCTCCTGGCGGAACTCGTCCATCTCCCGTCTGAATGTGGCCTGCTGGTCCGTGAGGAGGCGGGCGATATCATCCAAAGCGGGGCTCTCGTGGGAGCCCGACGGGTGGCCTCTCTGTGGGTGAGGCTGCTGGAACTGCTGTGGTGGGTAAGAGGGGTAGGACGGAGGGTGCTGCTAGTATCCCTGGTGAGCCTGTTGCTCACGTCTCCAAGGTTGTCCCTGCTGCTGATAGGGACGCGGATCGTAGGATGACTGCTGCTGATACGCTGGGGGCTGCTACTACGGCTGGTGATGGTCTCTCTACTGGGAGTACTGCCCTCCCTGTCCTGACGGCTGCTGCTGGGGCTGGGCACCACCACTCCCCCACCTGAATCCGGGATGGTCTCGTCGGATCCCAGGCTGGGGGCGGTCGTACCAAATCCCGTTGACATCCATCAACGGCTCGGCATCAAAGGGGGCTGGCGGGAGTACTGCCAGAGGCTGGTCCGGCTGGTAGACCACCATCTGCATCTCTGGAGATGGTGGAGACTGGTAGGTGGGCTGCGGCTGCTGGTACGGCTCCGCCTGTACAAGGTGAACCTGTCTAGGCTGCACTGGGGTGCTGGAGCGCTGGGACGAGCTGTTGCTGCTGCCGGCGTCGCCTCGCGACTGAAGACGGGGCTGAGAAGCCGTCTGTGCCTCCTGGAGACACATGAGCTGTGTCTTCATGTCGCTCAAGACCTGTGCCATCTGCTCCATCTGCGTGATACTCTGGCACTGCTTCTTCTCTATCAGCTCCATGCGGTCCAACTTCTCGCTGATGATACCCATGTCTGCAGCTGATGACTCTGCCTGTGCTGCTGCGGCTGCAGACGAACTGGAAGGACCTGCATCTATCCGTGCTATCCTCTGGTACTACACGGGTCCTGGCTGATGTGGCTGGGTCTTCTGAGTATAGAGCCGGGTCTGGGACATCACCATGTAGTTCTCTGCCATCTCCTCAAAAATAGCCCAAACCTGGTCGTGGTCCTTGGCGAAGTAGGACCCGCCACAAGAAGCATTCACCAGGCCCTGTAGCTCTGGTGACAACCCGCTGAAGAAGCTCTGAACTAGGTTCGGCTTCGTGATGTCGTGGTGCGGGCATCTGTCCAGGAGCTCTCTGAACCTCTCCCAAGCCTCGTGAAACTGCTCGTTGGGGAACATGGAGAAGTTACTAATCAGGGCCCTCGCTGCATTCGTCTGCCCGAGTGGATAGTACTTGTTCAAGTACTCGGTGCGGAGCTGCTCCCAGGTATAGACAAATCTCCCCAAATGCTTCAGCCAGGTGGCTGCTCTATCTGCCAGTGAGAAGGGGAATGCGATCATCCTGATCGTGTCCTGGTCCACATGTCTGTCATGGACAGTACTGCAAATCATAAGAAACTCCTGGAGGTGGAGGTGGGGCTCCTCTGTAGCTAGTCCATGGAACCGAGGGAGCATCTGCAAGGTGTTCGGGGGGAACTTGAAGTCCCCCACGATAGCTGGAACCACCACCCAATGGTGCATCAGTGTAGATCCGGGATTGTGTAAATCCCGCATCGGTCTCGGTGGTCCTGCTCCTCCTGCGGCTGCTGCCGCTGCGGCGGCGGCCGCGGCTGCCGCTGCTGCTGCTGCTGCGGCTCGTGCCTGTGCCTCATCGGGCTCCTCGGGCTCGCTCTGCTGGTCTCTCTCTGCTCTGAGCCTCTCCAACTCACGCCTCATCTCAATCATGAATGCTCCCTGATCGCGGAGCTGCTGCTGAACTGTATCGAGTGATGCAATCAGGGTGGAGTTGATCGCTCCCTGGTCTAGTACTATATGCTCTGGTCGACGGGAGTGATCATCTGAACTGCCTGCTCCAGCCATCTCGACGTCTGCAAAATCAAATGAGCCCAACTCAGGTGCTGTCAAGTGTATCAATCTCTCCTCGGGCTCGTGTCTCTCAGGAAGGTCAGAAAGGGGGTCGAGGGGGAACAGGGTGGAGTCGTACTCGGGCTCGGAGAGCGGGTCTGAGCTCTCGCGAGCCAACCTAGATGATGAGGTAGACGCGCCCGAGAGCGGTGCAGCCAGAGGCTGCCTAAGAGACCGTCTACCCATCATCTTGATCTAGCGAGTAGGGCGGATGAGATCTGGAAAAACTATGATCTGAAAACAAACCCCCGGTTCACCAACGCAACGCGAGCTGAAGACCGTAAAAGTTCGGTCAAATTATCTTGTCGATTTTATTTTGGTGAACACTCAAGATATCAAAGCGCTTACGTGACCTGTTGGGATATCCGCTGCTAACCCAACCGACTGGCCCGCACGGAAGAGTCGGTAATCAGTCGGGTTTAGCAACGGGGGGCTCTACCTAGGGTGCGGGTCACTCTCTCACGCATACAAACCAAGCAATGAGGGGGTTGCTCTCCCCAAGACAGAATTTTTAGGGTGAGCGAGTTTTAAGGTCAATAATTTTAGCAGTCCCAAACTTTTTAGGTATTTTTCAAATCAAACAAAACGCCTAACGAATTTTTCGATTCTCCTGATTATTAAGTCAAAAACAGGGGGGAGAAGTCGAAAAAGCCGATGCACGAGAAATCAATGATGCATGCAAAGTCAGAAATGTGTACCTTGCTCCAGCTCTCTACATGCAAAATGATCCGCGCATAAAATAAAGACAGAATTTAAACTAAGCTAGATGATGCAGCGGGAAGCCGAGTCCTAGACGAGCAACTTCTAGCGAAGAACCGTCTAACCGGTCACCGACCTCCAAGCCAAAGGGTCCGGTCTTGGCCCGTCCCTCCCCTGCCCGACAAATCGGGGGTAGGAGTAGCGCTTTACAGGACGGGCTACGGCACGTAGGCTACGGAGGCTAGCGAGTCGGTTATTTTTATTATTTATTTTAAGTAGGTCCAATTACGGTTCTATAGGAACAGATATGCAATTAAGGTGCGTGGATCCTACTCAATTACGTCACAATCACCAGAAAGTCCTAAATCTAGGGGCTCGAGCAAAAACCGCGAAAAATCCGGAAAAGACAGAAAGAAAGAAAAATAAAACCGCGAGAAAAGCCGCGAAAAACCGCGAGGTCCTAAAGGGTCCCCCGAGCACACCGGTGCTCGGCGAAACAGACCCGCTACGGTAGTCAAGTGTCCAAGCAGTCTCAGAAGTTCAAGTCCCTGTATTATTACAATAATGAATAAAGAAAAACTATCCTAATACCTCACCCACTCAACTCTCTCCTCTCGCTCTCTCCTGCGGCTTCGTAGAGAAAGAAGCCGCCTCCAAGTGCCGCGGCTGCACCGGCTCCTCGAAAGACGCCTCCGCGGTCCTCGGGCCCTCGCAAGAAACAGAGAAGAGTGGTCAGTCCATAAAGAATAATCAAATAATAGAGAAAAATAAAAGAAAATACAAGTGAGGGTATATGTGCAAAAATGGAAATAAAATAATCACACAAAATAAAACAAAAATAAAAATAAGAGAAAATCAAAATAAAACAAAATAAATCAAAAAGAAACTATGAACAAAAGCCGCGAAAAGCCGCGAGCTCCGAAGAGCCGCGAAAAGCCGCGAAAACAAAAATAAAAAGAAAATCAAAAATAACTACTGAGCCGTGCTCCCCGGCAACGGCGCCATTCTGATAGCACCCTAAATCCCTCAAGACCCGGGTGAAGGTAATGAAACAAGGGTCGTTGCGACCCGGATCTCAGAGGATGGGTGTATCAAGAAAAAGATCGAACCGCGAAACAAATCAGAGATCAAAACACGAAGTGCGGTCCTAGCTATGAGATTAACCTGGTATAGCACCCAGGGTCGGACACAAGGAGCACGGGTTGGCCAAGGGCCTACGAAGTAGTAAAAAGAAAATAAAATAAAATAAAAGAATTTTTTAGTGGTTTTTAGTAATTTTTATATTTTTTTGGATTTTTAAAAGTGAAGAAAATAAAAGAAAGTAAAAATAAGCAGACTTGAGCAATTTATTTAACACACCAAAAATCAAGCAAAAATTCAAGAAAAATTATTTTTATGTTTTTTAGGTTTTTTTAATGTTTTTGGTGAATTTTTGAGATTTTTATAAGGTATATTTTATTTTCTAAAAATCAAACAGAACTAAAAAGACAAGGTACTGTCCAGCAAGGCCCAAAACCCAAAAATAAAATATTTAAGGATCTCAGAGGGCCCTGGAGGTAATTTTCCTGTATTCTAGAGAAAATAAGGAAAATTTGGGTACCAAAATTATTGTTTTTGGATTTTTAGATTATTTATTATAATTTTTATGAGTTTTTAGGTGTTTTTCAATTTTTAGGGTTTTTACTCAATGAAAAATAGGCAAAATTGGCTAGAAAATCAAACAACACAAAAGACACAGTACCTAATTTTTTAGAATTTTTGGGGGTGTTTTTATATTTTTTTGGGATTTTTAAACCTAGACAGTAGCTAAAATGGATGTTTTTGAATTTTTAAAAATACTAAATAAAATAAAAAATGTCCTCAAAAATTCTCAAAAATCCAACAACATGGCAGGAGCCAAGTGTCAAATTTTCATCGAATTTGGAGGTGGTTTGATATTTTATTCAAAATCAAAAAGAGGGCACAGTGCACAGGGACTTAAGTGCAAATACCCGAAACTCTGGGGGTCCAGGTGCAAATAACCCAGCAAGTCACGTGCGTGGCGCGTGCCTGGGGCACTCAGGGACCTTCTGGTAATAAAAACCAACTCCTAGGACCTTTTGGTAACTCGTACCAAAAAGTCCAGGGGTTCGGTTGTAATTAACCCACTAAAATCCGTACATGTTCAAATAAAACATTCACAGGGGTATATATGAAAATACCAGAAAGTATTCATTAATTCATAAACCCATCAGAACTACAGGATAAGTATTGCAAATAAACCAGAAATACACGTGACGACGCACGTGGCTCACATACACAGGGGCATAAATGCAAAACTAAACAAGCACGAGGTCCAATGTGCAATTTACCCTACGTAAATAAAAGGACTAAAATATTTACAGGACTAGGACTGAAAACAAAAACTACGAGGGGGCCCTAAGTAAATTACCCCTTATTCCGCCGACGGCTGGATGAGCGCCACGTAGATGATCGGACGGTCCTGATGAGTGGCGCTTCTCTCTCTGCTCGAACGTGGGCCAATCGACGGCGCAGGGCGAGGCACGTGGAGGATCTAACGGCTGGCGGTGCAGGTGCCTCTCTCCTCTGCGCTAACGGTCCGGATCAGCCCCTCGAGATGATCAACGGCTACTGCTCCTCGATGAATGGACGGCCATGATAGAAACTGGGGAGCTGAGGGCTATCGGACGGTGCTGGAGGTCCCTCGAAGAACAGGTGGCCGGCGAGGTTCGCCGGCCTCGTGCGCGTGCTGGGAGCCTCCTCAGCTGCCTCTGATGATCGGAGAAGGTCGGCGATGTCGTCCCGCAGCTGGTGGTGGCTTCAGATGACCCAGCCGAGCCCTGGAGGGGCTCCGGCGAGGTCGGCGGCGACAAGCTCCTGGACTGGATGTGAGGGGGCCTCAGATGGCCTCCTCTTGACCTGCAAAATGCACCAGAAGCTTCGCGGGTCGAGGGCAAAGTGCCTCGACCCGATGAAGCGGCGTGAAGGTGGACTGTGGGTCGGGGCGAGCGAGCTCCGGCGAGCGGAAGATGGTGAAGCTCGAATCCCAGCTCCGGGGCAAGCTGGGTTGATCGAATGGGCGAAGAACGTGCGTCGAGGGATGGGGGAGGTGATAGTGTGTCCCGATGATTGAGAAGATGTACGCTATGGCCGGAATCAACGGAATACGGTGGAGAGTCGATTTGGGGGTAACTCAAAATTAAACGAAATGGCAAGGCTAGAGGGTTACCTGGGCGGAGTGGAAGACTATGCTGGAGCTTAGCTAGCTCCCGGTCGTCGCCTCGAAGGTTGTCACTGCCTGAGGCTCGAGCTCCTGCGATGGGGCGGAGCACGGCGGCGCAAAGCTGCCGGATCAGTGGTCTGACCACCTCCTCCTCGCTGCAACACCGGCAAACGGGAGCTGTCACCTCACTGGATGCGATGGAGGTCACGGGAATGAGAGTGGAGAGCCAAAGATGAGAAATGAATGCGGCGGAGCTCAGGCTATATACTGCGGAGGGTCCGGCAAGAATCGATCGGGTAGGGCGAGCTGGAGCGCGGATCCCAAGGCAAAGGCTCCGGCGAAGCTCTCGGATATGACGTGATCATTCCGGACCCGGAGTTGGGGAGGTTGGCGATCGGGTCTGGTTGGAATAAATGGGGGAAGATGGGTCCGCGAACCAGATCCGGCTCTGGTGGTCCTGGGGGGGGAGTTGACCGGGGGTCAACAATCCCCCGTGGACCAATCAGAGCCCGCCAAGCATTAAATCCTTATTTGATTTTTTTGGGCCATAAAATGGCCGAATTTCCAAAACCTTAAAACATGAAATATTTTTAATTTATTTTTTTCTATTTTTTTTGTGATTTTTAATTAATTTTTGGAAAGAAAAATAAGGTATATACATAGTATAGCTATACATAGGTATATATACAGTATAGGGTTTTTAATTTTGATTTTTAATTAGTTATTTTTATACATTTTTATTCCTATTTTATATTTTATTTATTTATAGAATAAAATGAGGAATAAAAGGGTATTTTTATTTTATTTTTATTAATTATATACATAGGTGAAATAATTAGTTATATACAACTATATACATGGCATATGTACAAGATATTTTTGTAATTTTAATTTTTGCTATTTTTATTTGATTTTTGTTTTGTTTCTTTGTATTTATTTTATTCACAATATATACCATAGAATATTTACAAAAAGTTTTAAAAATAAATAAATTTATTTATAAGGTTAAATAAATAAGGGGGGGTGGTTTATGTACAAGATGAAGGGGTCTTTTTGAATTTTTGATTTTTAAAGTTTTTATTTTGTTTTTAATAGCTTATAAATATATACAAAATATATACAAGCATATTTTTGGTTGAGGAAAATATAATTTTATTTATTTACAAAAATATGTACACATGAGCCCCTATCTCCCTCTACTTGGCTTTTATGCGGTCAGGCCCATGCAGAGCCCTCCCTTGGGTTAGGTTGCTCAATATTTATTCTAAATATTTCCCTCTTTTTCTTTTTCATCTTTATTATTTTATTTTTGCACAAAAACATGCTAATTATAAGTATTTACAAACATGCATGCTTTTGCTAATTTTTCCTATTTACACATATCTACATGCATTTGCATAGGTTTTTGTAGCTAAAATATAAGAATAAAGAGTGATGAATGGGTATTCATCAAGCAACTAGTCCGACTAGTCGCTCCTTGTCGTATTCGATACGACGCAAACGCTTCCGTGATGCGCTTGAGGATCAAACCATATCCTTCAGATGAGACAAGCTGCAATGCATTTAAAATATCTAAATTTTCCCGCTGAAGAACTTGACATAAATCTTCTGTTACTCCCAAAATCGCTTCCATAATATGCATGATAAGAATAAACTCGAAGGAAGTTACATCTTCGTATGCTTCATCTGCTTCTGCATGTTGTTGATAATTATCACCACCTTCAATGATGGTCAAAAGTACCTTGTAGATTGCACTATACATTTTGATAAAACTGCAAATAGATCTATAATGAGAACTCCATCGAGTTTCACCTGGACGTTGTAGGGTACCCATCTGATTATGTCCAGTGCCAGATTGAATTTCATTAGTTGATAATAAATAAGCAATATCAACCGCATGAGCAGCTTGTAATTCATCATGTCGTTTAGATGATGCATTAACAATATTAATAATACTACCCAACTTGTTAAAAAACTTATGAATGGGAATCACCTCCCTTGAAGCAGTTACAAGAGCTAGCTGAAAACGATGAGCCAAACAATGAATATAATAAGCATATTGATTTTCATTCATGATCAAGGCTTGTAATCCATTCCATTCTCCACGCATATTACTAGCTCCATCATATCCTTGACCTCTAATCTTTTTATAATCAAGATTATTTTGCAAAAGAACTTCAAATAATCTACTTTTTAACGTAATTGCTTTTGTATCTGGTATATGAACCAAGTCAAAAAATCTCTCACGTAAATAACCATTTCTATCAACAAATCTAAGAACAATAGCCATTTGCTCTCTCTTTCCTTCATCTCTAGCTTCGTCAATTATAACACAAAAAGCAGCATCTACAATCTCATCACGGATAGCATTTCTTACTTTATCAGCCATAATTTGAAGAATCTCTTTTTGAACATCTGGTGATGTATATTTAGAATTTCCCGGAGCATTTTCTAATACAACCTTTTCCACTTCTTCATTATAAGATGCCACAAATTTCATTAGCTCTATAAAATTTCCACGATTGGAAGAACTTGGTCGTTCATCATTTCCTCTGAATGCACATGCTTGGAATGATAGCCAACGAACAACATTAATTGTAGTCCTTAGGCGCAGTCGATTTTCTTGGATTTGCTTGACATCTTGTTTTTCTATGATGTGTTCAATATATTGTGCTTTATTCATGAAGTTTCTCATACTTTCTTCTGCCAAATTATGTGTAGAGCCACTGCTTCCCATGTGAGTCAAGAAAGAGCAGTCTTTTCCACTGTTAACTTTCTTCCAGTTTCGAAATTCATTAACAACAAAGATATTTATACCCTGCTTTAAATTGGCCTTACCCGAAAAAAGAAAGCAAGGAAAGCAAAATGCAGCATCTTTAGAAGGTGAATACTCTAACCATGAATGTTGGTTAAACCAAGATGCCTGAAATCTGCGACGATGTTTCTCATTGCTATTATATGGATAGTTTACCATAATGTGTTGATAAGGTCCCAAATTTAAGTAAGTACGTATTATTTCTTCTCTCCTATCATGAGGATACTCCCATATCATTTGACGTAGCCCTGGATCTCTTTCTAATGAACCGTCAAGAGATTTATGAATCTCAACTCGTGGAATTTTTGAAGGAGGAAGTCTCTCTTCTTCAGAATTTTGAGAAGGAAGTACATTTCTCTACTACTACTTTCATTCGTCGTCTTTGCAAAATAAGCGGTGATGGACCTCTTTGACATGGTTGATCTAAAAACATTAAATTAGTGTCATAATTTTAAATATAATAAAAATAATTAGCTTATTCTCAAGATAATATATTAAAATTAATTGAGAACAAAAGGAAGGAACCACAAGAAAACTACAATATTTAAGTAAGCTAGTTTTGAAAATGCACATTTTTCTGGGAATTCATTGAGAAATGGAACTTTCAATGAGGCGTTTGAGAATTTTGTAGAAACTAAATTGAAATATTTGCAAGAGGTAATACAGATGTAATAATAATTTAATTGGTATACATCCACTCTTTTATCATTAAATCATTTGAAAAAAAATAATAAATTAAAAATGTATTTGACTATATTGATACCTGCCCTTCCAGTGAGCAATGAATTGGATCAAATCAATATAAGCAGATGGTGGACTCGAGACAGAGTCAAAGAGGCTACGCTTGGTCAGAGTTGCGACACAGGAAACTGCCGGAGCCTGGAATTCAGTCTGTTCACGTTGTTGAACCTAGAAGGGGAATATGCCAATTGCAAATTAAGATGATAAATATATTATTTTGAAAATCGGGAAACCAAGGTCCTTATAACATCATAAATGCAACGCTACAATATAATTACTAGCATATAGTTTCTCGAATTGAGATACATAAATAAATATAAGGGGGAACTATAACATTCTTCGAACCACAATACTATAAGGATTAAATATAATTTGATTGTTGCATCTAAAAGCTATAATTATTCTATTTCTTTATAAAAAATGCTCAACTCGAACAATTATTCCAAAATCTCACATTCTCTAATTGTTGCATGCACTCGTTTGACAAACGTAAATCAACAAGTATTGATGGATGGAGATTCTCACCTAATCAGATCATGAAGGAGGATCAGAAGGAAGTACGGGCTGGGGAAATTATAGAGGACTCCACCGTAGAATTTCGGATGTGTCGAAGATAGAGAGGCGGAAGGGGATATTGGAAGGAGAGAGTTATATATTAGGAGGGGCTTCGGTTTGCACAAGAACCTTCCACGTAATGCAATTAGAAAGAAAATTAGAATTTTAATGGAGCCGTGTGATTCGTTAAAATTTATTCTAAAAATAGGATGGATAGTTACGGATTGTGAGTGGAGGCAGGAATTTCGAAACGGGGGGCCAAATGTGAGCGCCGCACATCTCTCCTAAATTTACGGAAGGGAGACGTGTGGGTATAAGGGAGGCCAGGCCCCCTCCCCCCCCCCCCCTCCTCCCTCCGTCACTGCTCATCCATTTCTATATTTTTAAAATAGATAAGAATAATGTAACATTTATATTGGTATTTATATCTAACCATTTGCATTTTTGTGAATCAATTGATAGTGGAAGCTTCCAACTGAATACCCACGGGTACCCGTCAGCTTTTTTATATGGGCCACGGGTCATGACATTGCAGATACCCGACCCATCATTTTCAAACGGGTACTCTAGAGTTTAGGGTCAAAATGAACGGGTCAAGCCGGATACCCATTGATCCGAATATTTTTAAACACCCCTACGCATTAATCATGAATTGTCCATCGTATCGGATGGATATGTAGTCATTACATCTGTGAACCCTCCTGTAGTCTCTTTAGTCTTTGCCCATACAGCCATACTATCCCCCATCCTCCCGTCTTCTCAACTTCTCCTTCGTCCCTCTTCCTACACACGACCGCTCATGAACTCCTCGCAAGTGGCCTACCCTCCTAATACCACCAACTCCACCTGACCACCCTCCCTTTGAAAGGCCTTTCTATATCACCCTTCCTTCTCTGATTACACCCTCGCGCTACCGCCTACGTTGAGCTCGTCTTCATGGCGGTTTGTTGGCTCTCCTTGAAAGTTTAATGGATTCATATATTTTTGCTTTTTTTATATTCAACCTTTGACCCCAAAAATGTAATGTATTGTGCTTTACAGTATTATATAATCAGCATTGTGTTTAGAATATGAGATAACTACCAAATCTTATCTATTTTATGATAATGGATTAAAGAAACCCTTCAATGATTTATTTTTCATCAGCTTTTTTCTTCTATTTTAAAAGACAAGATTGTGTTGTTTTCAATGATCCATAATAATTTGCGTGTTTGTCTATTGAGTACAATAGGCTTTTTTTCTTGTTTTCTATGTTTGGTTTGTCTAATGTGTTTACAAATCTTTTAATAATATTTTAACTATAGTGGTCTTACAACGGCAAGGAGCTTTATACAGAAGTTTTGTTAAAAAGCTCATGAGCCTACTCAACTCAATGAGTATGAGTTTGTGTTAGCATTCATTAATCCGAAGCTTACTGAGCTCAAGCTCGAGTTCAAATTGGATTATCGAGTTCGAATCTGAATGGGAGATAACTCAACTCTTTCAAGTATGCACTCCTAATATCAACCCATGGTCTGGCATAGGCTCCAGAAGATAAAAGATAATCACAAGCATTCACATCTAACAATTTGAATTATTTCACGAAGCATATTGACACTAATATATCACCTTAGACAAATGGAATAGCGTCTCAATTCCGGGATATCACCTTTTTTCCAAGAACTGTTCCTCTTGGCACCATCCTTGTGATTATAATCAGCAATTGGTGCAATAATTAAATAATAAACAAAAGCTCGATATGTGTAGCTTTATTTACATAATTAAAATCTTCCCCCCTCCCAAATGATATCCTCCCTTCCTCTTTGCTGAGAAGACAAAATCCGAAGTCACGAACTGGGAGAATGGGTGTGGGAAAATGTTACATAGGATTTCTATTGATACGACACTCTGCATATTTACACACTTTCCGCCACTCCGGCTGCAGCGGATGCAGCATCAGGCAAGCCCATTTTCTGCAACTCATTCAGGAATCCATCTAAATCCGCCTTGTTGATCTTGTAAGGGCTGTAAGCTGCACCAGGGAATGATCTGGTCTGAACCTCTTGCTTGTAATCCATGAGGGCCTTGTTGATGACATCTCCGACTTGTCCGTACTGCTTGCAAAATTTTGGAGTAACCTGTCATCACCGTAACATACATAAGATGGGAGGAACGAGAAAAGGATGGAATGGAATCAAAGTTGAGGAGTAACCTTTGCATGATGAGGATGCTGCAGCATTCCTAAGAGATCATGATAGACAAGAACCTGCACTTCAGATAGAAGAGATTCCATATCAAAGGCGCTGTAACAAAGGATTTTGCCATGCCATATCAAGATTCTGAAGCCCATTCAAGTAATGAGACATGCTTACTTCCAAATCTTCAACTTCCGATGTGAGAAAATGTGTAAGCAACTTAAATCCAATTTCAGTATATTAGTTTATGATGCAAAAAAGTGATGAATAGAAAAGGATAGCACAAGATGATGCATTGTCTAGCAGATCATACAGGTTAAACAAAATCTAGCGAGTTTAACTGCAAATCAAGAAGGTTCGATGCTCGTTAGCATTGTGGTGGAGTTTCTATGGCCATGAAGCTTTGATAAATTGATAATTTCATCTTATTTCATGATTCTATATTGTCTACTGTTGCTCTATTATACCGATGCTTCCATACATGAAATTCTAAGAAATTCAATACAGACAAAGTCGGCTCGGATAGGGAAAATAGTTTTACAAACGTACAAGTGAAAGCCAAGTCATTTTCTTCATTCACATTCAGCTCGAACCGAAGACACGGCAAGCTCACACAATACAGTTTTTTTATGCAGCCTCTTTGCTCGAGCATTTCGCGATTAATATTTGTACTACCTTGTTCTATTTCAGTTTCCATAAAACTATTACCTTTTAGCTATAAAGATGTGACTCCTGAACCCTCCTATAGAATCGACCTCAGTTGATCTTTCTCTAGTTGTTTTGTTTTCATATAATTTTCTCTGTTTTTCTTATTTTGCTTGGATGGTTCTTATAATTTACCCAACAACTTTCTCCTATAAAAAAACAATTAAGGTTTCATTATTGAGACCAAGGCATTACATTACACATGGTACCAAGGCAACGATGGTAGGTTGGAGTTTATGCAGCGTGACATGCAGTCTTTATCACTTAGTAAGGCTATTCATCACATTGCATGTGTCTGCACCTCTCAGAATGATATTGCTGTGAGAAAGATTCGACATATTATAAACATTGCCAAAGATCTTGTCATTGACCTCCTCGTGAAAAGCCATATGAAGACATTTACCCTTCACAGCGCCCAGCTTCTCTATATGATTTTGTAATTTTTCCTTAAATTCGTATCCCCGTGTATCTTCTACCATGTCAAGGTTTTGTATGTTTTTTCGTCATGAACTCCTGACAGGACCACTTATATTGTCTACCAGTGGGGCCCTCAATCTTCTCCATATCAAACAACAGCTGCATAAATCCTCAAGACATTGATCTGAAAAATCGGCCGACAAGCCCAACACCTAAACACCTCTCTATGTCCTTATGAGGGACCAATATTCTCAACAAAAGCTCCATTATCCTAAGACAAAGCAAATTGTCTTGGGAGTATATCATATAAGCGTACTTGCTCAGTCTAATCATCGAACCAAAATTGGAAACTCTCGATGATTCCCATCATCAATCTCAAGAATAGTATTACATCAGAAAACATAGCACAGATGCCCCTCCAAAAAATGAAGACAACCCCTCATTATCCTTCGCCACATCCAGGTTAGCAATATCTCTGTAGATATCTTGTGTTAAGGGAGACAAGAGATCATCCTTCTCACTCCAGATTCTTACAAGTCATTTTACGAGGACTTTGCTTATTTACCTATAATAGAGAACCTTAAGCCATCCTCCTCTATCGGTCGTGGGACGGCATCCTAAGCCACCAATGTCATTCCCATGCTCTTCTAACCAAAGGTGGTCCAGAAAATCCTCATTTGACTCTCCAAGCACATATGAACTTTGTACACAACTTATCTAAGGAGAAGTAAAAGGTCAAAATAACCGATAGAACAAACTTGAGCAGAACTACTCATCCTCCCCTCAACAAACATGTAGCTTTGATCCCAACTAGCCTGTGTTCCATATGCTCTAGAATTCGTAACCAATCCTCTTCATGAAGTATACCCGCCATCAAAGTAAGACCCAGAGAAAGTACCCTTAGTATCATAGCTTTTTTTATTCAAAAAGGGGGAAACACGCAATGGTGTCCGTCCCATTATAATATCATTAAATAATTAGAGGTAGTTCTTATAGAAGCCAAGACTCGAGAAGAGTCCTGCACTAAATCAAAACATTTTCACAGTAGAAACGTTGGGAAGAAAAGAGTACACCATTTCTTGATAGCCAAATAGCCCAAATAGTCATCAGAGGTCTGAGAAGCTCCTCCATGGGCCGATGCTTTTCCCCCACCAGCGAACTCCAGAATGAGTCCAGATTCTGAGTATCGACCCAACTTTGACCATTGTCCCTCCAAATTGGTGTTGTTCTTGTGCAATGAAAGAAAAGATGCTCTATTGTATCAACTTGTGATTCACACAAAGGACACCTGTTAGAAATATCCGCAAAGAGTCTCGCACAGCGATCCCTAGTCAAAATACGTCTTTTTCTAAGCAGCCACGTGAAAAATCCAATTCTCTCCGACTCTTACTTCCTCAACTTTCAACGCAAAGGAAAAAAAAAGAATATTTGCTTTGGTTATATGCAACCCTAGACAGCATCCAGAGATCACGGTCAACTTAAGAACCCTTGTGGTCTCTCGCACTCAACCATCATCAAATAAAAGAGTGTCATGTCTAGACTGCAGCATTAGGATAGAAAGATCATGATTAACCATTAAAGCATCCATTCCGAACTACAAGCCTAGTTGTTACTGCATATATTGCAAAAGAGGATTGGTACTAAAGGGCACCCCTGCCGGACACCCCACTACATCTAGAAAAATCCACCTACTATACAGCCATGAATGAACACCGAGAAGGACGATGCGGTGCCACATCTTTTCATCCGAGTGATCTGCATGTCGGGGAAACTTCTTTTGTGAAGCGAGATTGAAAGAAGTCTCTAATCTAAACAATCTTAAGCCTTGGAGAAATCAACCTTCCATAATAACCATGTCAGCCACCTTCTTTCCAATCCAAAATGATCTCAAATACCATAACCGTCAGCCATCAGCCTGCCTAAAGTTAATTCCATCTGAAGAGGACTAACAACCAACCATGTCAGCCACCTTCTTTCCAATACAAAATGATCTCAAATGCCATAACCGTCAGCCATCAGCCTGCCTAAAGTTAATTCCATCTGAAGAGGACTAACAACCGATGATGGAACCTCCTTTAACCTATTGGTCGGAACCCTTACCACACTAAGTAAATTTGTAATAGATTGCAAGTCTTCGACAATAATAGCTACATATTGTCCCCTAGGGGTGCGACTATGGGATGTGAATGGTGCTTTCACGTGAAAAAACCTAAAAGGTGTTGTATGCCTTGATGGTTTTTAACCCGGGTATTTCCGCGTCATTGTTGGGGCAGATTTGGTCCTAAAAGGTCCCAAGGAGGGTGAAAGTGTTCCTTTAGTTGTTAGGGAGAGAACGGGTGTTGATTGGTTCCAGGAGAGCTGGATTGTTCCCGGGGGCAAGTGGTTCATGTTATTGCTTTGATGAGGACGCATAGGATGTCGACCGTTTATTTTCTCTTACGCGTTGCTGAGGTAAATTTGGGCGGAGACTGCTATTCCTAATACTGCGACCTTAGGGGCCAGCGATTTTTAGGGGACTATGGGACATCTGGGGAAGTCACAAAGGCATGAAAAGGTTCATGCGATAGCGAGGAATGGGGATATTTTCCATAGGAAGAGATTTTATGTAGAAAATATATTAAGTCTTTCTTCTCAAAAAAATGTACTAGAACATGCCATGCTCCTACCGGAGTCTCAGACTTTGTAATTTTTATGCCTAACATGTGAATACAAGTTTTTTTGTGCACACCCGTACAATTTGACACCCTTTTCTCTTAAAAAAAGCAATAGTTGCATTCTTCTTAGAAAGCAAAAAGAGCAGTGTGTGATTTAACCTTATAAACCCGATGTTTCCCTTCTCAAACTCCATTATCATACCCATCGCATTATGGTGCATCACCTCCCAAAACTCCTCAAAGAAAAAACTGAAGATCTGTCGAGGCCAGCAAGCCATTCCCATTCAACTTCTTCACCGTACGTCATACTTCCTCCTCAAAGGACCTAATCAAGTCATCAGTATGGTTATCGTGAATTTTGATCACACTTAAACCAGACCACCATCATTGAGTTCGTAATCCTGCTGGACAAACTTCTTAAAATGCTCTGCTATGACTTTTCCACTCGAGCATCCTCTTGTACCAGGGAGTCATCCACTCATATATCCCCAATATGGTTCCTCATCTGTGTTCCACTTGCTATCGAATGGAAGAAAGCTGTGTTAGAATTAGCATCCCCCTCTTCAATTAAAGTGGTCTCACATACTGGAGCCGCTCAACTGTATGCTCTCATTCCTCCTCTACGAGCATTTGTTACATGGTCTGCATCTCAATCTCCTCCAGGTGAAGGGTTTAAGAGTCCTCTGCCTAGTCAAGCCTATCCGCCTCCGAATGTGTCTATTGCCTTTGTGAACGACGCGGAGCATTAAGTTGTATAAGAAACTATTTAAATTCCCTCCTAAGTTGAATAATCTTCAAAGCAAAATGACAAGTGGTTTTTCGAGGTCAATGCCTTAAGATACTTGAGCACACATGCATGTTGGGTTCCAAGCCCTCGTCTATTCCGAATGATGCTTCTGCGAGGTCAATGCCTACATATGATCCTCCTTTTAAAGATATAAGATGATATGGGAATATTGTTGTGAAATGCATGTACTTAATTGTTACCAGACTAGATATCAGTTATGTCATTGGTTATGCAAGCAACATATAGAGAATCCATACCACAGTCACTAGTAGGATGTGTGTCTTATTCTCAAGTACCTATAAGGCTTCCAAAGAAAAAGGTTATACCTCAAGCATAATAGAAACCTAGCCCTCTTGGCATATTCTGATGCAAACCATGTGAGCTCTATCAAAGATAGAAGATCTACCACTAACTACGCCATCTTCTTATGTGGAAACTTGATTACCAACGCAACAAAACTTTACAAATTGGTCGTTCTAGTGCAAATGCTAAATATCGAGATATGACTTATATTGCTTGTGAGATAGCATTGATTATACCTCTACTTGAGGATCTTGGTGTTCAGGCTACTATCATGTACCTATGTATTATGAATTTATGACATGTATGTTGCCCACATTGTGTCCAATTTTGTGTTTCAGGAAAGGATGAAATATATTGATAGTCATAACAATTCGCAATGTTGTCACTAAAAAAAAAATTGCTACTTCCTACCTCTCTAGTAAAATTGGTAAGATTCAACTTGCAAATATTTTCACCACTACAAAGAAGCTCGTGACTTTCTGGGTGATAATTTGGACGAGATTTATACTTATACTCTAGCTTAAGGAGGAGTGCCATTAGCTATTTAATGTTCATATATTTTTCCTGTTTTACTTATTTTTCTTGGGAAGTTCTTGTAATTTACCCAGCATCCTCCTCCTATCAAAAAAGATTAAGATTTCATTATTGAATTAGAAAGCATTTTCTTCTGCAGATCCAATCCAATATATATTTCAAGAACTTGTGCTTCTAATTCATATTCACAACATCCATGGGCATCTTGTTTCTATATATTATTTTATTTGGTCCTCATCTCCCCTACACAATTTTTCCCGAGGATATGTTGATCTTGTCCATGAGAAAATTGTGTTAACATCCGATTCCAACATGAACTTCTAGATCAAGTAATCTCCACACAAGTGTATGGACTTATGGCAACCATTTGTGTTTTAAAAGCATTCTTTCACTTTATTTGTGGGGTATAAATATCATTTGATGAGACTAGTCGGAATCAGGATGAGATACCCTGAGTATATAGTTCGCCGATGATATTGTGTTGATTGATGAGATTAGAGATGGAGTAAATGAGAAGTTTGAGGTTTGGAGACATGCTTAGAGGCTAAAAGACTTCATATAAGTAGGGAGAAGACTCAATATATGGAGTGCACATTTGATGGAAGAAACGATAAAGGAATTGAGGTGAAGATTGGGTATGATAATATTCAGAAGAATGATTCTTTTAGATACTTGGGATCTATTTTGCAACATGATGGGAAAATCGATGGAGATGTTACTCATAGAATAAATATAGGTTGGTTAAGGACAAGATGTTTGATTAATAATCCCTCTAGATGAAAGGAAATGAGATAGATCATGAGTACAGAATTCCAAAGCATTGTCAATTCGCACAAATTTCACAGAGGTAGAGAAAACATTCTGCACTTCAGTAATAAAGGTTTTGATCACATCCTCTGCTTCAGATTTATTTTTCAAAAGAAACACCCATGACAATCGTGAAAAATCATCCACAACAACAAGATAAAATCTATGCCCATAGTGATCAGGCACGCAACTTGGACCTCAAATGCCAATATGAAATAACTCAAAAAGGGGGCTACTGCTCCGACTCTGACGACTGGGAAAGGCAGACCGATGATGCTTTCCCAACTGACAAGCTTCGCGCTGAAAGGAAGAACTAGGTGAAATCTGCGGCAGCATATGACATATCTTATGAAGAGGGAGATGACCAAACCGAAGGTGCCAAGTAAACAGAGAGATCGATCCAGACGAATGACAAGATATGCATGCATAGGGAGCCCGAACCAGACGATACAGACTACCCTGCTCACGGCCACACCCAATTACTTTGCCCGTAAGAATGTCTTGAAAAATAAGAGACGACGGGTCAAAAATAGCTCGGCAGTGCAAATCCTTTGTAATCTGACTAATATAAAGCAAATTCGTAGAGAAATATGGAGCATATAGCACATTCTGCAGACGCATCGAAGGCGTCAACGTGATCTCCCCCATGTCCTGTGATCGGGGAATGAGTCCCATCAGCTATCACAATTGTTCTCCCTGGTGGAACCTGTTTATATGACGTAAGCTGATGTCCGTCTCCACATAGATGATGTGTCGCACTGGAGTCCATAATCCACTCTGTAATGCAGATCCATGACAGGATGTAAAAGCATAAGTACTTGAGGTGCTAGCTGTAGCAGAGGCACTGGCAGAAGCTGAGGCTGTCACATCTCAATGATCTCCTGAAGATGGTGAAGCAGAAGGAGGTATAATATCCCTCAGTCTGGCCACGAGGTGATCAAACCTCTGATCTAAAGTAGAAGCAGCAGGAGACTCAATCTGCTCTGCAATGTGGGCTGATGTCGGTACCCATGCTTGGAATAGCATGTCTCCTCGGTATGACCTGGAAGATGACCGAAAGTACAGGGCTGACGCGTGCAACCTCCTCTACCACGAGGTTCGTGTCCACAGAAGGAAGAATGGCCTCCTCTTCCTCGAGAAGCTGTCATGGCTGAGGAAGTCTGACTAGAGGCTGTGGAAGGAATAGTAATCCTGTTGAGCCTGCGGAACGCTTCCTCCATGGGGGGAATAGTGGCATCCGCTAGAATCTGGGAAAGAGCAGCATCATTTTTAGGGTCAAGGGCTGCTAGGAATACCCCAACCATGGTAGCATTTCTATATGTCTTCTGTTGCTCTGGAGTGGTCGTTAGAGGCATGAAACTGTGGAGCTTCTCAAACGTCCCACGCAAGGATGTATACAGTGAATGCAGAGGATGCATGTTCTGCTTGATAGTGAATATGTCATACTGAAGTTGGAGGATCTTCGTCTCGTTCCTCGCTTGAGAATATGTTGCTGCGAGGATATCTCACATCGCCTTAGCAGTAGGTTGATGTAACACATCATTGGTGATCTCAATCATCAATGTACCAGAGAGCCAAACTTTGGCATAAGCGGTGTCCGCCTCCCACGAGGCATTTACTCCAGTCCTCTACACCGATTCTTCGTCGGTAAGAATATGTTTATTACCATTTGACTTCATCAGGCTCATAAACTGCATAGCCCAGAGCTCGTAATTTGTCCCGTCCATTTTGACAATAGGTGATGGACCTCTGAATGTGCTTGTGGCACGTACATCGACTTTGTTCTCAGACATCTTGCCGGATGTAGAAGACTAGGGTTTTGTAGACCAAAAAATCAATGTCTACACAAATATATGTGGATTTGAATGCATATGTAGACTTATGCACCCAAATCCATTAACCAAACGGAGACCCCAACGCCGAAGCACTTAGACGCAGCACAAGGAAAGGGTTCGTGTGCGAAGGGACGGTGCGCGGGGAGCAGCCCAGGGTCGGACTGCGCGCATGCGGCGCGGCGCGCTCGGGGGCACGACGCGTGAGGGGGCAACGTGCGATGAGGCGGCGTTGCGCGAGGTGGCAGCGTTGCACAGGGAGGCGGTGCTACGCGAGGAGGCGGCGCGTGAGGGGGTGCTGCTCGCACGAAGGCAAGCGCACGGAGAGGGAGCGACGCCCGAAGACGGGGAGGGTGGTGCGCGAAGGTGGGGGGTGGCGGGTAGGGTTAGGGTTTCGGATACGAGAGCTCCGATCTAGGACCGTTGCTCTGATACCAGGTTGGAGAAAAATAAGAGAGTTGTTTACTCCTGTAACCCTAGGCTCTCTTATATAGGGGAGAGACCAATGGGTAAACTACATAAGATAGACATAAAGAAATATAATAACTGGAAAGATACATAGGAATGTGGAAATATCTCAAAATATCCTAATGAGGAGTGTGGTTAAATTATCCTGGATAATTCCAGGGTCAAACCATGGTTCGAAAAGGCTAGCCTCGAGGCGATCGAGGCGTACGCCTCGAGGCGAGGCGGTCCCTTTTAGCCTCGAGGCTTACGCCTCAGACCAGTCCTGTGAGGCGTGCGCCTCGAGTGGTCGAGGCAGTCGAGGCGTTTCCTGAGGCGTTTTTGCTTTTTTTGAAATATTTTTTATTATTTTAATGGTTTCCTTAGTAGTTTGAGAAGCTTATCAATATCTGTTTATTTAGGATAATGATTATATAAGATGAATGCCTAAATATGATATTTATTTCATGCCGATAACTTCATATTTACAATTAATGTATCCAACTATTTTGGCAAACTCTTACTATTTCATTCTTAATGAATGAATTCATAAAAATTAAATTAAACAATACTTGTAACTTAACAAGATTTGCAATATATCATGCAAAACAAAATGGATAAGGTTCATGGTTTCTCACGTTGCCTTATATATTAGACACAACATAAATTTCTTCGACATATATTTAATCAAACTTTTAATTACAACAATATTTCAAATATTTGCTCGAAATGGATATGATTCATGGTTTCTCGTGCGATCATATATTATATGTTAGACACATAACATAAATTTCTTCGATGTATATTTAGTCATACTTTTAATTACAACAATATTTCGTAGATATATATGTATTGTTTAATTCTTTCACAATATCTATAGTCAATGAATGCATCTTTGATTGGATGAAAATGTGTAGAAATATATATGATGTTGGTCTATCTTCTATTTTGGGGTTCTTATATTTATTATTTCATCATATCTTGTAGTGTAAATTATTATATATTGGGCAGAGAACATATAATTACATAGAGATATATATATAATTGTAGTTTTATACATATTTTTCTATATAAACTGAGGCTTACGCCTCGACCGCCTCGAGGCTACGCCTCGCCTCAATTCCAAGGAGACCGCCTCGTTCCGCCTTTCGTTTTTTCAAACTTTGGGTCAAACACAAGGACATAAGCAATTAGCTAATTGAATTTAAATGTTAAATATTAGATCAAGAGATTAAATGGTTAACTTAGGTCAAGTCAATGCAAACAAAATGCAATGCATGATTTTTTAGAGATTTTTAAACAAATATATTAAGTTGAAACAATCATGATAATGCAACACAAAGTATAATGTACAAACACAAAAGTGAGCTCCTAATAAAATTGACTATTATAACTTGAACAATTAATGACATATCACTTCGACGCTAGGTCCAATTAAAGAGCCAATTAAAAGATTCAAGTAATGAATTAAATCAAGTCTCTTTTTTAAACACCTAAAATGATCTAAACTCCAATAACATTCCAATTAATTAACTTATCAGGAAATAATTAACAATCAATTAAATATCCTTCCTAATTAAAGTCAAGAGTTTCAAAGTTAATCAGGATATTAAATGGAGCAACAATCAATAAAAGGATCAATTGTTATGCTCAAAATTAAGGCAACATAGAATTTTTATTCTCTGAAAATTACTGCATGAGAAATTAATCAAATCAATAAATTAATAGCATCATATTAAAGAGAATAAAAATATCTTTAAAACGACACCAATTTCTTTAAATTTGGAGCTATGGTTCACAAGATATTAAATAAACAATACAAGGACATAAGTGAAAAGAAAATGCCATAAAAAACTTCACTTTTATTACAAACAGGTCATGAAATGAACTAATATGTAAATATAAAAGCCGCCTAGATATTAGTACAATTTTACCAAGGGTGGTCTGTAATTTTGGAAACCCAAAGGTGGTTTGTTGCATTTTTTTTCCCGTCTCACATGCTCCAAGCTCCATGCTCGAGACGCATGGCAGATATCTGTGCTCTGCTGGAGGCTCGGCTTCACCGAAGCTAGAGGCCTGAAGCGCTGCTTCGGATTGTATGACGTGGCCGTGTCTGGAGCAT